>JARQOD010001820.1:0-89516 GCA_033576555.1 Oophaga sylvatica | reverse complement strand
TCTGAACATGTGCCTTTGTTTACCACAAAAGGGGGGTGTGCTAAGTGTGTCTTCTGAACTGTGTTCCTGTGGGCGATTGGAAGAGAGCTCTGAGTAAGTGCTGATGAGCAGATACTGATTGGACATGGAGGACGATGCAGTTAGTGAGCACATGATTGGTACAAGCATTATGATGGGTGTGTATAAGAACAGATCATCTATTGGTAGACAGATATTGTGATACTGTTTACATGGAGTAATCTCTTGAATATTATATGCTGTTTTTTGTACTTTGCAGTATTTTCTTTGTGATGTCACTACCTCTGCTTTGATCACTGTTTTAAATTGTATATTGCTGTATTAAATGTTATATATATCTATTTGCACTGTGGGCGGTTCCTGGATGGTGATTGGCTTCTCCACACCATTTAAGGACACCATTTTGCCCTATTTTGTATACTTGATAAAGGCCTAATAATGGCCGAAACGTCGTGTTTTATGGTGGCTGAATAAAGTTTTTTCATACTTCTACCTGGATTGGATGCTGTTCCTTTTTTCTGTTGGACTTCGTTCGTTTGGATCCCCGAACTTCTGAACGTGCATCCTTGATAACTCCCGAGTGCTGTCAGCTGCTTGAATATTTGTGTCTCCTGTTGGTGTCTATGATGGTGGATTTTATCAAATATCTGAATGAGTCTATATATTTATCCAAATGAGGGTTGCGTCCAGGAGGAGGTGTCCAGTCTGACCTCTTCTTGGTTGTTGGGATACCTTTTCCTTCAGTCCGAGTGTTTTCTGAATCTTCTGTATCATTGAAGTATTCCCTCAGGCGCAGTCTCCTGAAAAAATGTTCCATATCACTGCAGAGTTCAGTTTTATCCAGGGCCTTAGTGGGACAAAATGAGAGTCCTCTAGAAAGCATGGTGTAATGTATGTAGTACAGTTCATATAGCGTCTTGTGCTTGGGTGCGATGAAAATACTTGAGACACAGGTTGATAAAGAAAGTCTTGTATTGCTTCATACAAATTGGCAAAAATAAACACACAGGTTGCAAACACAGAAGCAGGAGACACAGCAGGCCAGAGTAATCTAAGCTCAGCAATAACTCTCCACAACAGATTCAGATCTTCTTCTCTGTTACCGTAAGTCCATGCAAACGTGGATCTTTCAAAGAGCAGGGTTCGAGTCCACAAGTGTTCAGAGTTCCTCAGTAGGAATAGCTGGAGTACATAGTCCAAGGCTTCCAGGAGTCAGGTCACAGGTTCACTGCAGGCTAGATTCTGAAGCACTGATTGCTCAGCTGTGGCTGCTTAAGAAGCAAGAGGGAGAGAATCAGGGCGGGAACATGAAAGCTGAAAACTCCATATTGACTGAGGGCAAGATAGCTGCAGCAAGACAGAATGCAAAATGGCTGACGGAAAACTGAGTTTCAAGAACATGTACAAAGAACCTTACATTACTCCCCCCTTAGGGACAACCTCCGGATGGCCTCAGACCAGGCTTGTCTGGGTACCTCTGATGAAACTGGCGGAGCAAACGAGGAGCATTAACGTTATTGACTGGTTCCCATGAGTTGTCCTCCACTGGGTAGCCCTGCCATTTAATCAAATATTGTAACTGATTCCTGTATAACCTGGAATCTGAATTCTTTCCACCACAAATTCTTCCTGACCATCGACTAGCACTGGGTCAGGGCAAGGAGAAGAACGTCCAGGAAACGTATTGGGTGTTGCAGCCTTTAGTAGGGATACATGAAAGACAGGGTGGATTCTCATAGTTCTAGGCAGTTGAAGACGACAAGCAACGGCACTTATAATTTTACTGATTTTATAGGGTCCAATGTACTTATGTCCCAACTTAGACGATGGAATCCTTAACTTAAGATTTCTGGTTGACAGCCAGACCAGGTCTCCTACCTTGAAAACTGGTGCAGGTTTACGAAATTTATCTGCTGCTTTCTTGTACCTTTCCTGAGCCAATTCCAGATTCTCCTTTAGAAGATCCATATTCTTCTGTAAAGACGTGATTCTTTCGGCCACTGCTGGTAAAGGCGTTTCTATGGGAAATCGTGGAAGAATGTTAGGATGATAACCTAGATTGGAGTAAAAAGGAGACTGCTTAGTGGAGGCGCTCTGAGAGTTGTTATAAGAGAACTCAGCCAATGGAAGTAGATCCACCCAATCATCCTGTAGGTGGCAGATAAAGCAGCGGAGATACTGCTCCAGAGTTTGATTGGTTCGTTCGGTCTGTCCATTAGTCTGGGGATGAAAAGCAGAAGAAAGGTTTACTTTAATGTCCAATGCTGCACAGAAATTTTGCCAAAACCTAGAAGTGAATTGCACCCCTCGATCCGAAATAACCTCATCCGGTACTCCATGTAAGCGAAACACATCTTTAATCATCAAATCTGATGTCTGTTTTGCAGTGGGTAAGCCGACACAAGGAATAAAATGAGCTGCCTTTGTTAAACGATCAACCACCACTAGAATGGTGTTTTTCCCTTGAGAGGTTGGTAACTCCACAATGAAGTCCATAGAAATGGATCCCCACGGGCGGGACGGGGTGGGAAGAGGTTGTAACAGACCAGTTGGTGAGGAGCGAGGTGTTTTGCATCTTGCACAGACTTCACATGAAGTGACATAGTTTAAAATATCCTTCCTGCAAGTGGGCCACCAAAAGAAACGAGAAAGAAATTCCTGTGTCTTTAGAATTCCTCTATGCCCAGCTATCTTGGAATCGTGAATGAGTTGCAATACTCTCAATCTGACTGTTTCAGGAATATACAGACGTTGTCCCAGAATCCACACACCATTCTTAAAGACAAGACTTACGTCCCTTGGGGGTTGTGCCAACAAGGAATCCGCATGGTATGCTTCCTTGATGTCCTTAAGTAGGTCTTGATTATGAATCACTCCCAGGAATCTAGAGTCAGGAAGAATAGTCTTAGGAGGAGCAAGTGGACGGGTCTCTGCTGAATGAATCCTAGAGAGTGCATCAGCCTTTCCATTGCGCGATCCTGGTCTATAAGAAATGACAAAATTAAATTGGTTTAAGAAAAGATTCCAGCGAGCCTGGCGAGGAGTCAGGCACTTAGCCGACCTGATAAATTCAAGGTTACGATGGTCTGTCAGGACGACTATTTGCTGTGCAGCTCCCTGAAGAAGGTGTCTCCATTCTTTGAAGGCGGCAATAATGGCCAACAACTCTCTATTGCCCACATCGTAGTTCCTCTCAGCCGAAGACAACTGCTGGGAAAAGAAGGCACAGGGATGCAAGACATTCTTCTCACCTGTTCTCTGAGAGAGTATAGCTCCAACGGCACAATCTGAAGCATCCACCTCTATTATGAAGGCAAGTTCGGGTTGGGATGTACCAAGATAGGTGCGGTGGTAAATTTATCTTTTAGATGAGAAAATGCTTCCTGGGCTTGGGGAGTCCAGGAGAACCTAGACTCTTTCCGGGTAAGTTGGGTGATAGGTGACACTACCTCAGAGAAATTCCTAATGAAACGTCTATAGAAATTGGCAAACCCGATGAAGCGCTGCACCTCCTTCACATTTCTAGGACTTGGCCAATCCTTGATGGCTTGGGTCTTACTTCCATCCATACTAATTCCTTGTGTAGACAGTACATACCCCAGAAATTGAATTTCGGTCCTATGGAATTCACACTTTTCAAGTTTGATGTAAAGATGGTTTTGTCTTAGACGTTCCAAGACCATTCTCACATGTCCATGATGTTCCTCTGTGGAGTTAGAAAAAATTAGAATATCATCCAAATAAATCACCACGAATGTATCTAGGAGATCCCTGAAGATGTCATTCACCAAGTGTTGGAAAGTGGCTGGGGCGGTACTCAGACCAAAAGGCATAACTAGATATTCAAAGTGTCCATAGCGTGACCTGAATGCAGTCTTCCATTCATCCCCAGGTCTAATACGGACCAAGTTATAGGCCCCACGGAGATCCAATTTAGAGAAAATTTTGGCATGCCGCACTCTCTCCAATAACTCAGGGATTAAAGGCAATGGATAACGGTTTCTAATAGTAACCTTATTGAGTTCCCTATAGTCTACGCAGGGTCTCAGAGATCCATCTTTCTTCTTCACAAAGAAGATGGGTGCACCTGCAGGAGATGAAGAGGGGCGTATGAAGCCCTTGGCTAGATTTTCGTCTATGTAATCCTTTAAAGCCTTTAGCTCAGGCCCCGCCAGGGGTAGATCTTACCAAAAGGTATCTCTGCTCCAGGCAATAATTCAATTGGACAATCATATGGACGGTGAGGGGGAAGCTGGTCAGCGTTCTTCTTGTCACATAAATCCACATAGTCCTGGTATACAGCTGGTAGTTCAGGGACTGACATGGTTCCTTTAGGAACAGAGCAAGCTGAAACTTCTGGACTCATCTGTTTCTCTGGAAAGTGTAATTCCTTGGTCTCCCAGTTAATGGTAGGGTTCTGAGCCTGCAGCCATGGTAGCCCTAGAATAATGGGAAAGTGGGGAGAAGAGATAAGCATAAAGGACAGTTTCTCTTGATGATCTTTACCCATAAGGAATCTCAAAGGCTCCGTTTCCTGATCCACTGGTCCAGAGGTCAGCAGGGAGCCATCCACAGTTTCCATCTGTACTGGAGTAGCCTTCTTCACTGAACGTATCCCCTGTTTCAGAGCAAAGGAGACATTCATAAAATTCCCACTTGCCCCTGAGTCGATCATAGCAGAGCTAGACACCCAGACTGAGTTAACCCAGAGTTTGATGGAAAGGAAGCAATGAGAATTGTTTTTCCTACAACTCAGCTGGGACACACGCTGAGGAAACTTGAAAAATTGCAGCGTTTACACAGTCATCGTCCTCAGAAGTAAACGGAGTTTAAGTCCGAGAAATCAAGATCTGTTGCTGCAGATCTCTCTGGAGCCTGAGGCTCGGACCTGACAGATCTCCTCTCGCAACACTCACAGTGAATGAGTGCTGCAGTAGTCTTACGAGAACGGCTGGGGCAGTTTATAATGAAGTGCCCTGACTTACCACAATAGAAACATAGATTTTCCTTAAAACGATGTTCCTTGCGTGCATCACTAACCCGTCTTTGTAAAGAGTCTACCTGCATGGGTTCAGGTTCAGGTTCCCGTATGATCCTACTCAAAGGTTCCTTAGCTGGGGAGGAAGGTAGGAAAAGGTTAGTGCGATTGCTTTCGAACCATCTCTCTTGCCTGCGTTCAGTCAGGCGAGCATCAATACGGATGCAGTAGTTAATAAAGTCACCTAACGCAGTGGGAGGGTCGGCACGAGCAAGTTCATCCTTATTAGTGGAGACAACCCCTTTCGAAAAATAGATTTTTTGGCGGAACTGTCCCAGGTGGTATCAAGGGCCCATCTCCTGAAATCCAAGGCATATTCGGCTACCGAGTGCTTACCTTGGCGCAAAGTTAACATGGCTGCTTCAGCTGTTGCACCTCGATTGGGGTCATCAAACACCTGCCCCATGGCTGAAATGAAAGCATCAAGATGATCCAAACATTCATCCTCAGTCTCAATCAGAGGGTTTGCCCACATCAAAGCCTTGTTTGTAAGTAACATAATTATAGTATAGGAAAGATGTGTATCTTCGTACCGTGTTAGCCAGTAGATAGAAAAATATTTAGACTTGAGAGTCCTCAGTGGTTGATACCTTTTAATGGCTAACTGAAAAGATGGTAACGAATTGCAAGCTTTCGAGACTACTCCGGTCTCTTCATCAGGCAAAGACTAAAACAAAAACTGAAGAATCACATATTTATATACACAAGAGGACACAGGAATAATGCAATAGATAAGACAAGTGAGTGAAGCAGAACTGTCATTATGGCAGAGGAATGAACATAAATATTGGAACAGATCATAGATAAGGAGAGAGTTTTATTACCCTCTGATTGGGGTCTGGTGTTGTGTTTTGATGCCCCTAGAAGGTCAGAGACGCAGATTCCTTAATTGATATAGAATGACATGAATCCATGTGACACGTTCATTCCAGCACTAAGAGTGTCAAAGGTCATCATAAGTTTGTATTCCCAAACCTTTCTATCTTTCTCAGATTTGAAGTTAGATTTTAATACCAGTAATTCCATATCCATTATGCTATGACCGGGCATACAAAAGTGTTTTGCCACAGGTAAATCCATTCTTTTTTCTCTTATCGTGTGGCGATGAGAATTCATCCTTGTTCTCAGTTTTTGCCCGGTCTCCCCCACATACAGACCCCCAGTTGGACATTTAGTACATATAATTAGGTACACCACATTAGATGTGATGCAGCTGAAAGTACCTGGGATCTTGTAGTCCTGATGGGAGTTGGGAGTTCAGCTGCATCACATCTAATGTGGTGTACTAATTATATGTACTAAATGTCCAACTGGGGGTCTGTATGTGGGGGAGACCGGGCAAAAACTGAGAACAAGGATGAATTCTCATCGCCACACGATAAGAGAAAAAAGAATGGATTTACCTGTGGCAAAACACTTTTGTATGCCCGGTCATAGCATAATGGATATGGAATTACTGGTATTAAAATCTAACTTCAAATCTGACAAAGATAGAAAGGTTTGGGAATACAAACTTATGATGACCTTTGACACTCTTAGTGCTGGAATGAACGTGTCACATGGATTCATGTCATTCTATATCAATTAAGGAATCTGCGTCTCTGACCTTCTAGGGGCATCAAAACACAACACCAGACCCCAATCAGAGGGTAATAAAACTCTCTCCTTATCTATGATCTGTTCCAATATTTATGTTCATTCCTCTGCCATAATGACAGTTCTGCTTCACGTCACATGTCTTACCTATTGCACTATTCCTGTGTCCTCTTGTGTATATAAATATGTGATTTTTCAGTTTTTGTTTTAGTCTTTGCCTGATGAAGAGACCGGAGTAGTCTCGAAAGCTTGCAATTTGTTACCATCTTTTCAGTTAGCCATTAAAAGGTATCAACCACTGAGGACTCTCAAGTCTAAATATTTTCATAATTATAGTAAGCACTTTAGATCGTTCACTGGGAAATTGTGAAGCATGTGCAGAAAAAAAACAGATTGCATTGGTTAATAAATCCCCTGAATTTTTCACGTTCACCGCCAAAACGAAAAGGGGGCAACTTGGGAATCCCAGAACTTGGGGCTACGGCAGGAACCTGGACTCGCTCCTCTAGAACCTCAATCCTGGCTCGCAAATCCTGGGCAGTCTGTCCAAACACTTGCAAATTGTGATTAGTGAGGTCCTGTAGGTTTGTAAAACGGGTTTTTATAGTCTGTAAATCTGCAAGGATAATATCAGTCACTCCGCAAAGTTCCTTTATGCGGGCCTCCATTTTCCAGATCTTTTAAGACAGGAGTACTGGAAGGAGAGGAGAAAAGAAAAAAAAAACAATAGTGTTTACCTGTGGTAACACTGCAGAGAGAAAAAAAAAATTAAGGGAATTGCTCACCTGGAATGGTTGTGAGAAGTCACAACCACTGTCATCACAGAAAGTACAACCGGACATCCGATATCCACAGTTACAGCAGACAAAAAAGAGAAAAGAGAAAAAAAAAAACAATAGTGTTTACCTGTGGTAACACTGCAGAAAAAAAAACACTTAAGGGAATTGCTCACCTGGAATGGTTGTGAGAAGTCACAACCACTATCATCACAGAAAGTTCAACCGGACATCTGATATCCACAGTTACAGCAGACAAAAAGAGGAAGAGAAAAAAAAAACAATAGTGTTTACCTGTGGTAACACTGCAGAAAAAAAAACACTTAAGGGAATTGCTCACCTGGAATGGTTGTGAGAAGTCACAACCACTGTCATCACAGAAAGTACAACTGGACGTCTGATATCCACAGTTACAGCAGACACAGCCTTCCCAGACCCAGCAGATACTAACGTTTTTGCTTCAGAATCTTGTAATGTATGTAGTACAGTTCATATAGCGTCTTGTGCTTGGGTGCGATGAAAATACATGAGACACAGGTTTGATATAGAAGGTCTTGTATTACTTCATACAAGTGGCAAAAATAGTCACACAGTTTGCAGATACAGAAGCAGGAGACACAGCAGGCCAGAGTAACTTAAGCTCAGCAATCACTCTCCACAACAGGTTCAGGATCTTCTTCTCTGTTACCGTAAGTCCATGCAAACGTGGATCTTTCAAAGAGCAGGGTTCCAGAGTCCACAAGTGTTCAGAGTTCCTCAGTAGGAATAGCTGGAGTACATAGTCCAAGGCTTCCAGGAGTCAGGTCACAGGTTCACTGCAGGCAAGATTCTGAAGCACTGATTGCTCAGCTGTGGCTGCTTAAGAAGCAAGAGGGAGAGAATCAGGGCGGGAACATGAAAGCTGAAAACTCCATATTGACTGAGGGCAAGATAGCTGCAGCAAGACAGAAAGCAAAATGGCTGACGGAAAACTGAGTTTCAAGAACATGTACAAAGAACCTTACACACGGCCAATTCCACCTTGTTGGGTTTGTAATCCGAGAGATTGATGACACAGTTAGATGCTTTTGTGTCTGGAATGGAGTGGTTGTCAGAGTTGTCAGGTTTTGGCTTTGTTTTGGATCTGTTTGTATAGAGTCCGGAATTGAGACGCAATCTGTGTAGTTTCTTTTCTTTGTTATGAATCAGAAAGGTCCGTAGTTTGTTATAGTATTGTTGTAATTTTTGTTCTGTGGTTTCTGTAAGTGTTTTCCTTAGGCTTTCAAATTGCCCTTGGACTTTACTCCTTATGCTGTAGCAGACATGCAAAAGATGGTTCCTAAGTCTCTCAGACGTCCTGTGACAAAGGTTTTTTGCATAATGGGTATTGTAGGTGTGAAGAATTGGGTTTGTAATCCAGAGTCCTTTGGGAATTAAATTCTCCTTTTTGCATTTAGATAAGAAAAAAATATCGCTGTCCATTTGTGCACGTTTCTTCAGAAGTGGTTTTAGTTCCATAAAGATGCGGTACATTCTGGTATCCTCCATTTTGATACAGTAAAGATGTATATCTTTGTACCGTGTTAGCCAGTAGATAGAAAAATATTTAGAGTTGAGAGTCCTCAGTGGTTGATACCTTTTAATGGCTAACTGAAAAGATGGTAACAAATTGCAAGCTTTCGAGACTACTCAGGTCTCTTCATCAGGCATAGACTAATACAACATCTGAAGAATCACATATTTATACACAAAATAGCACAGAAAAAATGCAATAGGTAGGACAAGTGACGTGAAGCAGAATAGTCATTATGGCAGAGGGATGAGCATAAATATTGGAAGTTCATAGATAAGGAGTGTGAAAGTTTTATTACCCTCTGATTGGGGTCTGGTAATGTTTTGTGATGTTTTCACAGGGTATTTGAAGTAAATTCCTTAATTGATGTAGTAGGCCATAAATCCATGTGATAGGTTCATTCCAGCATTAAGAGTGTCAAAGGTCACCATCAATTTGTATTCGTAAATTCTTCTTTGTCTCAGAGATGTGAAATTGCCTCTGAGTACAAGTATTTTCATATCTAGCAAGCTATGATCAGGGGAGCAAAAATGTTTTGCCACAGGTAGATCCATTCTTTTTTCTCTTATTGTGTGGCGATGAGAATTCATCCTTGTTCTCAGTTTTTGCCCGGTCTCCCCCACATACAGACCCCCAGTTGGACATTTAGTACATATAATTAGGTACACCACATTAGATGTGATGCAGCTGAAAGTACCTGGTATCTTGTAGTCCCGATGGGAGTTGGGGATCTTTATCTTGTCCGTGGTCATTATAAATGGACAAGTTTTGCATTTCTTCTGGTTGCAAGGAGAGGTTCCTGCCGCTGTTGGGGAGGACAGGGAACTTCTGACAATGATGCTTCTTAGATTTGGGGGCTGCCTAAAACACAGTAGAGGGGGATCTGGAAATATGGATTGTAATCGGGCATCTTTTTGTAGTAAAGGTTGTAGTTTCCGTGCAGCTCCCCTTAGCACCTCCAGATTTGGATTGTAGGTGACCACTAGAGGCACCCGGTTATTTTCTTCTTTAGCTTTGTAATGTAGCAGGTGATTCCTTGATATTCTGGTGGCTCTTGTAATTTGGTTTTCAATTGTTCTTGGATGGTAGCCCTGATTTAAAAAGGTCTTTCTAAGGCGACCAAGGTGTTCATCTCTATCCATGGGGTTGGAACATATACAATTGTATCTGATGGCTTGGCTGTAGACAATAGAGTTTTTTATGTGTTTTGGATGGAAACTGTCCCATTTAAGGTATGTTGGACGGTCGATTGGCTTCTGATACAGGGATGTCTCTATTTCATTGTTCTTTAGCTTAATGATGGTGTCCAAAAAGTTAATTTCAGTGCTGGAGTAGTTGAGTGTTAAGTTGATGGTGGGATGAAATTGATTGAACTGTTCATGGAACGTCTTTAGCTGTTGCTCAGACTCCGTCCAGATGATTAAGATATCATCAATGTAGTGGTAGTAGGCCCGAGGCCTGATGGGACATGAGGACAGAAAGTCGCTTTCAAGCTTGGCCATGAAAAGATTTGCATACTGAGGAGCCATTTTACTTCCCATAGCTGTGCCAGTCTCCTGTAAATAGATCTTGTTGTCAAATTCAAAGTAATTGTGGGTGAGGATGAATTTTGTGAGTTTCACCACAGAATCAGCATCATTCCCGGTGTTTTTCATGAAGTCTTTGCAGGCATTTAATCCATCCTGGTGTGGGATATTAGAGTACAAGGATTCCACATCCATGGTGGCCAGGATGGTTCCTTCTGGTAGAGGACCTATTGCTGCTAGTTTATTCAGTAGGTCAGTTGTGTCCTGAATGTAGCTGGGTGTATCCTTTACCAGGGGTTTAAGAATGCCCTCTACCCATCCAGATACCTGCTCAGTAAGGGTGTCCACACATGAAATAATCGGCCTCCCTGGATTTCCGGCTTTGTGGATTTTGGGAAGCATGTAGAACTTCCCTGTTCTTGGACTCTCTGGTATCAGGTCATCGGCTCTTATGGATTTGTCAGACAGACAAGATACCAACTTGCTTAGTTCCTTGTAATAGTCCTGTGTAGGGTCCGACTCCAGTTTTCTGTAGTAGCGTGTGTCCATAAGTTGTCTGTTTGCTTCCTTCATATAGTCTGATGTGTTCATCATGACTATTGCACCTCCCTTGTCAGCAGGTTTAATGATGATTTCTTTGTTGGTTTTCAGAGACTGTATGGCCTTTCTCTCCTGGGCACTGATGTTGGATGCTTGTCTCCTGTTGGTGTCTATGATGGTGGATTTTATCAAATATCTGAATGAGTCTATATATTTATTCAAATGAGGGTTGCGTCCAGGAGGAAGTGTCCAGTCTGACCTCTTCTTGGTTGTTGGGATACCTTTTCCTTCAGTCCGAGTGTTTTCTGAATCTTCTGTATCATTGAAGTATTCCCTCTGGCTGTCAGGAGTCGAACCCAGTACCTCTTGTCTACTGGCCAGCAGCTCTACCATCTGAGCTATTCTGCTGGCTGCAAAGTTCCTTGCTGAACCCAGATACCATTGACTGTTCTTCCTGATTGGCTACACCTAGTGCTCTCTTGATTGGGCCTCTGATTGCCAATTACACACCCTATATAAACCTGGCCCTGTGGGTGTGTCATTGCGAGATTATTGAGCTCCAAGCCTTTAGTCAAGCCTTTCCTGCTGATCCATTGCTACAAACACTGCTCTCCTGTGAATCGACCTCGGCCTGCCTTCTGACTACGCTCTCCGCCTGATCCATTGCTACAAACACTGCTTTCCTGTGTACCGACCTCCGGCTGCCACCTGACTAAGTAATCTGCCTGCTCCTCTGTTACCTAACTGCCTTTCCTGTGTACCGACCTCCGGCTGCCACCTGACTACGTTATCCGCCTGATCCATTGCTACAAACACTGCTTTCCTGTGTACCGACCTCCGGCTGCCACCTGACTACGCTACCTGCCTCTGCTTCCCCTAGTGTTTGCAGTAACATCGACTCCAACCCAGACGGGATCTTGACAGAATAATCTCGCGCCAAAATGGAGTCCGCTGTGAACACCCTGAGGCGGCAAGTTACGGAGCTTCAAAGTTTTTGTACTGATTCTCAAGGAAAATATGCCAAGTTACAAACTGATTTCACGGCGATACAACAGGAAGTAATTGAGCTACAAAAACAACTTCTGGACGTGCGCAATTCAGGGTCCGAATCAAACGCGCGGCTGCCGCTGCCTGCAAAGTTCAGTGGGGAACGCAAGCAGTACCGAGGATTCCTCAATCAATGCCGCATATACTTCCAGATGCAACCTGCTCCCTTTACCACTGAGAGGAAGAAAGTTTTTTTTCATGATAAATCTCCTGACGGATGAAGCTCTTGCTTGGGCTTCACCTTATGTAGAAAAGGACTATGCCCTCCTTAATGACCTGGAAGCTTTCATCGCAGCTATGAATCAAGTTTTTGATGACCCAAACCGCTGTGCCACAGCAGAAACCAAATTACATAATTTGCGCCAAGGACGTCGCTCTGTTGCGGAATATACATCGGAGTTCCGTCGCTGGGTGGCCGACACCACCTGGAATCCAGCGGCCCAGAGAAGTCAATTTCGACGAGGGTTATCAGAACCAGTGAAAGACGAGCTTGCCAGGGTTGAGACCCCTGACCAGTTGGAGGACTTTATTCAACTATGTATCCGGATTGACCAGAGACTTACTGAAAGGAGAGACTGCGAGCACTTGGGAATAGCCCTGGCTTCTCATTTTCAGCATCGGACCACCAAGAAAAGACGCAAGGCGTGTCTGAACCGATGCAGATCGACGTCATCCGAAGACCACTCTCTGCACAGGAGAAGGAGAGGCGACGTGCAGAACATCTCTGCCTCTATTGTGGGGACCCTGGACACTATGCCATCAACTGTCCTAACAAAAGGACTATAGCCTTTACCAACAACAGGTCTGCCAGCAATATGGACCTTTCTCAGCAGTCGGATTCCATCTTGCAGACTATCTCATCAGTAACGCCAGAAATAGACAAAATACATTCTACATCATCTCATTTTGTAATCCCCATTCAGGTTGTAATGGGCACCCAAAAAATACAATGCTCTGCCCTGTTGGATTCGGGAGCAGGAGGAAATTTTATGGACTTAAAATTTACACGTGATAATAATATTTCCAGTAGGACCAAATCCACACCAATTGAAATGGAAACTGTGGATGGATCACCCTTGTCTTCTGGACCTGTCACGCATGAGACAATCGAACTGGAGATTTGTATCGAACCGGATCATCATGAAGCTGTCAGTTTCCACCTTATTTCATCTCCGAAATTTCCGGTTATTCTAGGGATCCCCTGGTTTTCAGTCCATAACCCTTCTATCAACTGGGCATCAAGGACCATCACCTTTCCATCTGACTACTGTAAGAATAATTGTCATAAGGAACCCCCTGTTCTCCAACAAGTCCAAATCTCTGAGATTTCGCATGAGAAGGAAGAGAAACTACCACCTCAATATCAGCAGTTCTCTGATGTCTGCAGTAAGAAGAAAGCAGATCAATTACCTCCTCACCGTCCTTACGACTGTCCCATTGAATTGCTGCCAGGAGCAACCATTCCATTTGGACGGATTTACAATCTTTCCGAACCTGAATTGAAGGTATTAAGAAAGTTCCTGGATGAAAATTTAGAGAAAGGCTTTATTCGACCTTCCACATCTCCAGCTGGGGCACCCCTGTTCTTTGTTGAAAAGAAAGACTCCACTCTGCGGCCATGTATTGACTACAGAGAGATGAATAATATCACTGTCAAGAATCGCTACCCGCTACCCTTGATTCCTGAACTATTTGAGAGACTCCGTTCTGCGAAAATCTTTACGAAGCTGGATCTTAGAGGGGCTTACAACCTCATACGGATTCGCCCAGGAGATGAGTGGAAGACCGCCTTCAGAACGAGATATGGACATTTTGAATCTCTGGTTATGACCTTTGGTCTTAGCAATGCCCCAGCCACCTTTCAACATTTTATTAATGATGTATTTCGAGATTTCTTGGACCAATTTGTTGTGGCTTATCTCGATGACATTCTTATATTTTCAGACACCTTGGAAGAGCATCGCAGGCACGTCCAGTTAGTCTTGGAACGACTACAGGAGAACCATCTTTACATTAAACTTGAAAAATGTGAGTTTGAACAAACCAGTATCCAATTTCTGGGATATATCATCTCCCCAGAAGGTCTGAGCATGGATCCCGGCAAAATCAATGCTGTAGTGGACTGGCCTGTTCCAAGAAATTTAAAAGACGTCCAGCGTTTCATAGGATTTGCAAATTTTTACCGAAAATTTATAAAGAACTTTTCACGGATCATTCTACCAATTACTACACTAACAAAAAAGACCAAAGCATTTTTCTGGTCTCCGGAGGCACAGGAGGCTTTTGACAAATTGAAAACTCTTTTTACGTCTGCTCCATTGTTAGTACACCCAAATCCTGAATTGCCATTTACTGTCGAAGTGGACGCCTCGGACTCTGCAGTGGGAGCCATTCTGTCTCAGCGAGTTGGGGACAAAATGCAACTTCACCCATGTGCGTTTCTTTCCCACACCATGTCATCTGCAGAAAAGAACTACGACATCGGTAATAAAGAACTGTTAGCCATTAAAGTTGCCTTCTCCGAATGGAGACATCTTTTGGAAGGTGCCAATCACCCTGTGACTGTCCTCACGGACCACAAGAATCTTGAATTCCTCCGTACAGCAAAAAGATTGTCTGCAAGACAAGCACGATGGGCCTTATTTTTCTCAAGATTCAATTTTATAATTTCTTACCGGCCTGGTTCAAGAAATGGCAAGGCTGACGCCCTGTCCAGGATGTGTTCGGAACCTCAGGAGAGGTCTAGTAATGACGATACAATTCTAGGCCCTAAAAATTTTTTGGGAATATTGCACTCTAGAGGACTATGTAATAGAATTAAAGATGGATATCAAGAGGACTCTTTCCTTAACCATCCTTCGGAAGACGTCGATCTTTCATTCAAAGAGGGGTTTTGGATGCAGAAACACAAAATATATGTACCTGAATCTTCTCGCCTTGAAGTCCTCAAAAGTGTCCATGATTCTAAACTGGCAGGACATCCTGGAGTTGCAAAAACACAAGACTTACTACTTCGTTTCTTTTGGTGGCCTAATTGTAGGAAGGACGTGAGGAAATATGTTTCAACCTGTTTAACATGCGCACGAAACAAGACCCCACGATCGTCTCCTCTAGGACTCTTGCAACCACTTCCAGTTCCATCCAGGCCTTGGGGATCTATTTCCATGGATTTTATTGTGGAACTACCCCCTTCCAAACAGATGACCGTCATCCTTGTCATAGTGGACCGACTCACAAAAATGGCCCACTTTATTCCAACTGAAGGAATTCCTACTGCTGAAAAAACTGCAGAACTGATAATCAAAGAGGTATTCAGGTTACATGGAATTCCTGACAGCGTGGTGTCTGACAGAGGCGTTCAGTTTACATCAAAATTTTGGAAGAGTTTCTGTACAGCCTTGGGAGTCACGGTGAATCTTTCTACCGCTTTCCATCCTCAGTCCAATGGCCAGACGGAGAGAACGAACCAGACTTTGGAGCAATACCTCCGTTGCTTCATTTCCTATCTTCAGGATGACTGGGTGGACTATTTACCAACAGCAGAGTTTGCCTACAACAACTCCATACATAGCGCTACATCTCAAACCCCATTTTTTGCTAATTATGGAGTACATCCAGTATTTATCCCTAATCTGCCAGTGAACACTCCCATTCCTGCTGTAAATGACAGGCTTGCAAAATTACAGGAATCCCAGAAGGAATTATCAGAGATATTACTCAAGACCCAGGAAGTATATAAGGAAGCAGCAGATAAAACATCGGAGAGTGCCCCCTGCTCTTCAGGTTGGAGACAAAGTTTGGCTGTCCACTAAAAACCTTAAGACACATGTGCCATCCTCCAAATTGGGTCAGAAATTCATTGGACCTTTTCAAATTTCTGCAAAAATTAACCAGGTTGCTTTTCGTTTAAAACTTCCCAACAATCTAAAGATTCATCCAGTGTTTCACATATCCTTGCTCAAACCCTTCTGTGAAAACCCGTTTCCAGGAAGAATTCAGCCACCTCCTCCACCAGAAAGGATCCGTGGTGAAGAAGAATACATTGTGGATAAGATTCTGGACTCCCGAAAATTCAGAGGTAAACTGCAGTATCTGGTGCAGTGGAAGGGTTACGGACCAGAGGAAAATTCATGGGAACCAAGGGACAACGTCCATGCTCCTAGACTAACAAGAGCCTTTCATCAGAGGTACCCGGATAAGCCAGCTCCTGAGATGTCCAGAGGCCATCCTGGAAGGAGGGGAGTACTGTCAGGAGTCGAACCCAGTACCTCTTGTCTACTGGCCAGCAGCTCTACCATCTGAGCTATTCTGCTGGCTGCAAAGTTCCTTGCTGAACCCAGATACCATTGACTGTTCTTCCTGATTGGCTACACCTAGTGCTCTCTTGATTGGGCCTCTGATTGCCAATTACACACCCTATATAAACCTGGCCCTGTGGGTGTGTCATTGCGAGATTATTGAGCTCCAAGCCTTTAGTCAAGCGTTTCCTGCTGATCCATTGCTACAAACACTGCTCTCCTGTGAATCGACCTCGGCCTGCCTTCTGACTACGCTCTCCGCCTGATCCATTGCTACAAACACTGCTTTCCTGTGTACCGACCTCCGGCTGCCACCTGACTGCGTAATCTGCCTGCTCCTCTGTTACCTAACTGCCTTTCCTGTGTACCGACCTCCGGCTGCCACCTGACTACGTTATCCGCCTGATCCATTGCTACAAACACTGCTTTCCTGTGTACCGACCTCCGGCTGCCACCTGACTACGCTACCTGCCTCTGCTTCCCCTAGTGTTTGCAGTAACATCGGCTCCAACCCAGACGGGATCTTGACACAGGCGCAGTCTCCTGAAAAAATGTTCCATATCACTGCAGAGTTCAGTTTTATCCAGGGCCTTAGTGGGACAAAATGAGAGTCCTCTAGAAAGCACGGCCAATTCCACCTTGTTGGGCTTGTAATCCGAGAGATTGATGACACAGTTAGATGCTTTTGTGTCTGGAATGGAGTGGTTGTCAGAGTTGTCAGGTTTTGGCTTTGTTTTGGATCTGTTTGTATAGAGTCCGGAATTGAGACGCAATCTGTGTAGTTTCTTTTCTTTGTTATGAATCAGAAAGGTCCGTAGTTTGTTATAGTATTGTTGTAATTTTTGTTCTGTGGTTTCTGTAAGTGTTTTCCTTAGGCTTTCAAATTGCCCTTGGACTTTACTCCTTATGCTGTAGCAGACATGCAAAAGATGGTTCCTAAGTCTCTCAGACGTCCTTTTTGGACACCATCATTAAGCTAAAGAACAATGAAATAGAGAGATCCCTGTATCAGAAGCCAATTGACCGTCCAACATACCTTAAATGGGACAGTTTCCATCCAAAACACATAAAAAACTCTATTGTCTACAGCCAAGCCATCAGATACAACCGTATATGTTCCAACCCCATGGATAGAGATGAACACCTTGGTCGCCTTAGAAAGACCTTTTTAAATCAGGGCTACCATCCAAGAACAATTGAAAACCAAATTACAAGAGCCACCAGAATATCAAGGAATCACCTGCTACATTACAAAGCTAAAGAAGAAAATAACCGGGTGCCTCTAGTGGTCACCTACAATCCAAATCTGGAGGTGCTAAGGGGAGCTGCACGGAAACTACAACCTTTACTACAAAAAGATGCCCGATTACAATCCATATTTCCAGATCCCCCTCTACTGTGTTTTAGGCAGCCCCCAAATCTAAGAAGCATCATTGTCAGAAGTTCCCTGTCCTCCCCAACAGCGGCAGGAACCTCTCCTTGCAACCAGAAGAAATGCAAAACTTGTCCATTTATAATGACCACGGACAAGATAAAGATCCCCAACTCCCATCGGGACTACAAGATACCAGGTACTTTCAGCTGCATCACATCTAATGTGGTGTACCTAATTATATGTACTAAATGTCCAACTGGGGGTCTGTATGTGGGGGATACCGGGCAAAAACTGAGAACAAGGATGAATTCTCATCGCCACACAATAAGAGAAAAAAGAATGGATCTACCTGTGGCAAAACATTTTTGCTCCCCTGATCATAGCTTGCTAGATATGAAAATACTTGTACTCAGAGGCAATTTCACATCTCTGAGACAAAGAAGAATTTACGAATACAAATTGATGGTGACCTTTGACACTCTTAATGCTGGAATGAACCTATCACATGGATTTATGGCCTACTACATCAATTAAGGAATTTACTTCAAATACCCTGTGAAAACATCACAAAACATTACCAGACCCCAATCAGAGGGTAATAAAACTTTCAAACTCCTTATCTATGAACTGTTCCAATATTTATGCTCATCCCTCTGCCATAATGACTATTCTGCTTCACGTCACTTGTCCTACCTATTGCATTTTTTCTGTGCTATTTTGTGTATAAATATGTGATTCTTCAGATGTTGTATTAGTCTATGCCTGATGAAGAGACCTGAGTAGTCTCGAAAGCTTGCAATTTGTTACCATCTTTTCAGTTAGCCATTAAAAGGTATCAACCGCTTAGGATCAACGTAGGAACGCTCCACGGCTACCTCCAGTTGTGTCGTTAGTTTAGGAATCTGCAACCCATCAGTAACCAACATCTCAGGTGTTTGGCTGCCCTGCTGTTTGTTCCTGTCCTCCTCAGCTACCGAAACATAACACACGGGGATGAATGTAAGACGGCGTTTAATACCCCAGAGGGGAATTTGATACCTAGTGATGCCATTTTGGGCTTACTAATGCCCCTTCTGTCTTCCAATCCTTCATGAATGATATTTTCAGGGATTTTGTGGATAAATTTCTGATTGTTTATTTGGATGATATCTTGATTTTTTCCAACGACTGGGACTCTCATGTGAAACATGTTCGGACTCTGTTCCAGATTTTGAGAGAGAATGCACTGTATGTGAAGGGATCAAAGTGCCTTTTTGGCGTACAGAAGGTCTCATTTCTGGGATTCATTTTGTCTCCGTCTGTTATTGAAATGGACCCGGTCAAGGTTCAGGCCATCTGTGATTGAGTTCAACCTACTACATTGAAGGCTCTTCAGAGATTTTTGGGTTTTGCCAATTTTTATCGTAAATTTATTGGTAATTTCTCCGGTATTGTTAAACCATTGACTGATTTGACCAAAAAGGGTTCCGATGTGGTGAATTGGACTCCTGAGGCAGTTTCTGCGTTTCAGGAACTTAAGCAGAGATTCATTTCTGCTCCTGTTCTATGGCAGCCTGATGTTTCTCTGCCGTTTCAGGTGGAGGTTGATGCTTCTGAGATTGGGGCAGGTGCCATTTTGTCCCAAAGGGATCCAGAGACCTCTAAGAGTAACTCTTGTGCCTTCTTCTCTCGAAAATTTGCTACAACTGAACGTAATTATGACGTGGGTAATCGGGAGGTATTGGCCATGAAGTGGGCCTTTGAAGAGTTGAGACATTGGCTGGAAGGAGCCAAACATCAGGTGGTGGTCCTCACGGACCATAAGAATCTGGTTTATCTCGAATCAGCCAAGCGACTTAATCCTAGACAGGCCAGGTGGGCCTTTTTTTCACACGTTTTAATTTTGTGGTTTCTTTTCTTCCGGGCACTAAGAATGTTAAGGCGGATGCCCTCTCGAGGAGTTTCTCTGTGGATTCTCCTGAATTAACTGATCCTGCTCTTATTCTGAAAGAGTGTGTAGTTCTTTCCGCCATCTTGCCCAATTTGAGACAGGCTCTGGAGGGGTGTCAGGAGGATAAACCTGAACGCTGCCCTGTTGGGAAATTGTTTGTCCCATACCAGTGGAAGAAGAGTGTGATGTCTGAAATTCATTGTTCCGCGTTGGCTGGTCATCCCGGTATTTTTGGTACCAGAGACTTGGTGAGTCGGTCCTTTTGGTGGCCTACTTTGTCTCGTGACGTCAGGGACTTTGTGCAGTCCTGTGGGACTTGCTCTCGTTCCAAGCCTTTCTCTCGCTCTAGTGGTTTGTTAATGCCATTACCTGTGCCCAAGAGGCCTTGGACCCATATCTCTATGGATTTTGTTTCCGACCTCACTGTCTCTCAGAGAATGACCGTTATCTGGGTAATCTGTGATAGGTTTTCCAAGATGATACATCTTGTGCCATTACCTAAGTTGCCTTCCTCCTCCGAATTGGTGCCTTTGTTCTTTCAGCACATGGTTCGGTTACATGGCATTCCTGAGAACATTGTGTCTGACAGAGGAGTCCAGTTTGTTTCCAGATTTTGAAGGACATTTTGTTCTAAACTTGATGTTCAGTTATCTTTCTCCTCTGCATTTCAACCTCAGACCAATGGACAAACTGAGAGAACAAACCAGACCTTGGAGACTTATCTGAGATGTTTTGTGTCTGCTGATCAAGATGACTGGGTCTCTTTTTTGCCTTTGGCTGAGTTTTCCCTTAATAATAGGGCTAGCTCTGCCACCTTGATGTCTCCATTTTTCTGCAACTCTGTGTTTCACCCTCGATTTTCTTCGGTACAGACGGAGGCTTCTGTCTGTCCAGGGGTTGTCTCTATTGTGGAGCGAATGCAGCAGATTTGGGACCAGGTTGTGGAGAGGTTGTCTCTCTCTCAAGAGAAGGCTCAGCGGTTTGCCAACCGGCATAGGACTGATGGTCCTCGTTTTAAAGTGGGGGACTTGGTTTGGTTGTCCTCAAGAAATATCCCTATGAAGGTTGCGTCTCAAATATTTAAGCCAAGGTTCATTGGACCTTATAAGATCATGGAAATTCTTAATCCAGTTTCCTTCCGTTTGCTTCTTCCAGGGACATTTAAGATCCATAACATGTTCCACAAGTCCTTATTGAAGAGGTTTGTCGAGCCAGTGGTTCCTATGGCTGCGCCTCCCAACCCTGTTTTGGTTGAGGGCAATTTGGAGTACGTGGTTGAGAAAATATTGGCTTCTCGTTTTGCTAGACGGAAACTCCAATATTTGGTTAAGTGGAGAGGTTATGGTCAGGAGGACAATTCTTGGGTGTTTGCTTCGGACATCCATGCTAGGAGACTGATCCGTGCCTATCATCGAGCTCATCCTGATCGGTCTGGTTGTGCAGGTGAGGGTTCGGTGACCCCTCCTCAAGGGGGGGGGGTACTGTTATGAGTACGTTGGAGGCGACTTCGGAGCTGAGGCTCCCTCCGGTGGTTGCTGAGGGTATTGAACCAATTGCTGAATGGCTTTCAGCTGGGTCCGAATGGTCTGATATAAGTGACCTGAACTTTCAGCAGCCTTGCCGGTAATCAATTGTTCTTCAGGTTTTGCTTGGAGCTCAGCTTGCATTCCTGCTTTCATTCAGATAAGTGATTTGCTTTTTTTTTTCCTCTGGTTGGACTTTCCTTGCTGGTTTGCTGCCTTGCAGTAGTCTTATGCCTGGTCCCCTTTTGGGGCCTGGCGCTGCAGTTGTGCTCAGTTGTGTTTGCACTTTTGCTCTGTTCCAGTGTCACTTTTTATTTGCTGAATTGCTGTGTGTTACACCAGAGATCTGATTTAGGTGGTAGAGGTCGTGTGATCTCAGGATTTTTGTTAATCAGAAGTGTTGTTATTTTTGTCAGGGTTTTTTGGGTTGCAGTCAGAATTCTTTCCTTTTCCTTTCTATCTAGACAGTATTGGGCCCCAGCTTTTGCTCATTATATTTTCTGTCTGTGTTCGTATTTTCATCTTGTCTAACCGCCATTACATGTTTGGGGGCTTCCTATTTCTTTGGGGGTTCTGCTACGGGGCAGTTATCTTTCATCTTTCTGCCTTTAGGTGTAGCTATCTCTCCGGCTGTGACGAGGCATCTAGGATCACCGTGGGTACGCTCCACGGCTACTTCTAGTGTTGCGGTTAGTTTAGGGCCCTGCAACCCAATAGTTTCCAGCCTCTCTGGTGTATTGCTACTTTGGCTATTTTTGCTATTTCTCCTCAGTTACCGAAACAAAACAGGGGAGGCAGTGATGGAGGTGATGGGCAATAATTGTGGGGGGAGGCAATGATGGTGATGGACAATGATGGTGGGGGGAGGCAATGGTGAAGGTGATGGGCAATGATGGGGGGAGGCAACGATGGAGGTGATGGGCAAAGATGGTGGTGAGTGGAGGCAGCGTTGGAGGTGATGGGCAATGATGGCGGTGAGGGGAGGCAATGATGAAGGTGATGGGCTATGATGGTGGGGGGAGGCAATGATGGAGGTGATGGGCAATGATGGTGGGGTAGGCAACGATGGAGGTGACGGGCAATGATGGCGGTGGAGGAGGCAGCGATGGAGGTGATGGGCAATGATGGCGGTGGGAGGAGGCAGGGATGGAGGTGATGGGAAATGATGGCGGTGGGGGAGGCAATGATGAAGGTGATGGGCAATGATGGTGGGGGAAGGCAATGATGGAGGTGATGGGCAATGATGGCGGTGGGAGGAGGCAGGGATGGAGGTGATGGGCAATGATGGCGGTGGGGGGAGGCAATGATGAAAGTGATGGACAATGACGGTGGGGGAGGCAATGATGGAGGTGCTGGGCAATGATGTGGGGAAAGAGAATGATGGAGGTGATGGGCAATGATGGTGGGGGAGGCAACGATGGAGGTGATGGGCAATGATGGCGGTGGGGGGATGCAGCGATGGAGGTGATGGGCAATGATGGTGGGGAGGCAATGATGGAGGTGATGAAATGGACAATGATGGTGGTGGAGGAGGCAATGATTGAGGTGGTGAAATGGGCAGTGATGGGGTGGTGGGGAGAATGATAAGGGTGGTGGGGGAGAAGGCAATGATTGAGGTGGTGATAAGGACAATGATGGGGGTGGAGAGGGTCTGAATTATACTTTGGGGGGGTTACATTATATTCTGTGGGGGGACTGAATTATTCTCAGGGGACTACATTATATTCTGGGGGCTATATCATACTATATGAGGGGGCTACAGTATACTCTATGAGGAGCTGCATTATATTCTGTGGTGGGGCTGCATTATTCTCTCAGGGGACTACATTATATTCTGGGTGGCTACATATTACTATATCATGGGGCTACAGTATACTCTATGGGGGGCCTGCATTATTCCATCAGGGGACTACATTATATTCTGGGGGGCCATATCCTACTATATGAGGGGGGCAGCATTATGCCCTATGAGGGGGCTACAGTATACTCTATAGGGGGGCAGCATTATGCCCTATGAGGGGGCTACAGTATACTCTATGGGGGGGCTGCATTATACCCTATGAGGGTGCTACATTATATTTTATTTTGGGGACTGCGATATACCTTATGAGGGGGTTGCATTATATTTTGTGGGGTGCTGCATTATATTCTATGAGAGAGGGCTGCATTATATTTTATGAGGGGGCTACATTATATTCTGAGGGTGGCTACATTATATTCTATGAGGGGGCACACTTATATTCTATGAGGGGGCTACCCCTCTATGATCCTACCGCAACCCCTACTACATAATTAAGACATGTACTACCTTATATTATACCCTGATATAGCGCGTTTTACCGCACAATTGGTGGTCTTGTATTTATTTGTATGTAGCTACATAGTGGGCCCCAAGAATGATATTCTCTGGTGGGCCCAAGGTGTCCAGTCCGGCGCTGTCTGTACTTCACCTCCCCAACCTTTTCCCGGACTTCATATGCCCCTTGCCACTTGGTCATGAGCTTACTTTCTGTTTTAGGCACTAAGACTAATACCCGATCCCCTTTTTAAAGGACCTGACCGTGGCATTTCTGTCATACAGTGGGTACGGAAAGTATTCAGACCCCTTTAAATTTTTCACTCTTTGTTTCATTGCAGCCATTTGGTAAATTCAAAAAAGTTCATTTTTTTCTCATTAATGTGCACTCTGCACCCCATCTTGACTGAAATAAACCCAGAAATGTTGAAATTTTTGCTAATTTATTAAAAAAGAAAAACTGAAATATCCCATGGTCATAAGTATTCAGACCCTTTGCTCAAACACTCATATTTACGTCACATGCTGTCCATTTCCTTGTAATCCTCCTTGAGATGGTTCTACTTCACAGGAGTCCACCTGTGTTTAATTAAACTGATAGGACTTGATTTGTAAAGGCGCACACCTGTCTGTATAAGACCTCACAGCTCACAGTGCATGTCAGACCAAATGAGAATCATGAGGTCAAAGGAACTGGCCAAGGAACTCAGAGACAGAATTGTGGCAAGGCACAGATCTGGCCAAGGCCAAGAATTTCTGCAGTACTCAAGGTTCCTAAGAGCACAGTGGCCTTTATAATCCTTAAATGGAAGAAGTTTGGGGCCACCAGAAGTCTTCCTAGACCTGGCTGTCCAGCCAAACTGCGCAAGACAATGATCCTAAGCACACAGCTAAAATAACAAAGGAGTGGCTTCAGAAGAACTCTGTGACCATTCTTGACAGGCCAAGCCAGAGCCCTGACCTAAACGCAAATGAGCATCTCTGGAGAGACCTGAATATGGCTGTCCACCAACGTTCACCATCCAACCAGACGGAACTGGAGAGGATCAGCAAGGAAGAATGGCAGAGGATCCCCAAATCCAGGGGTGAAAAGCTTGTTGCATCATTCCCAAGAAGACTCATGGCTGTACTAGCTCAAAAGGGGCTTCTATTCAATACTGAGCAAAGGGTCTGAATATTTATGACCATGGGAGATTTCAGGTTTGCTTTTTTAATAAATTTGCAAAAATTTCTACATTTCTGTTTTTCAGTAAAGATGTAGTGCAGAGTGTACATTAATGAGAAAAAATGAACTTTTTGAATTTACCAAATGGCTGCAATGAAAAGAGTGAAAAATTTAAAGGGGTCTGAATACTTTCCGTACCCACTGTATCTAAAAAAAACTATCAAAAAGTTCCTCTTTAACAATTAAAAGGAGTTATAGAGGGTCTGATACGGGTTATCAGGGAATATGCACTGGGGTACAAAAGACAAAAATAGCGCTAGGGTTTGGCTCTAGTCAGTAACAGAAAAGGAAGGGTCTAGGGAAGATGGATTGTGTGTTACCCTATATATCCTTCCTAACAGCGGAGGCTGGCACCCTTAATAGCGAAATGGCACCCCCGCTCCACGTCAAATGACCCTCACTGACCCTCAAAAAGGACTCCCTGAAAAAGCACAACCAACAACCACATAAAGTGCATGTTATAGATATATGATGAGGAGTTTCTAGTCAGCAATGAGCCGTGCAGGGATATGGCTCAATGTTACATGAGGAAGATAAACTCAGAATTATATTTCATACGGCTTTACATAAAGTGTCACAGCTGCAGTAGGGCAGAGTCTCGTATGAAGTCCTGGGTGGCTGTACAAAGCTCGATCAGGCTAACCACCTGCTCTAGGTTGCCCGGGTCCCACCCAATGCTATATGGCTACTGGCAGAGTTCTCACAAGTCGTTAACCAACCATCACCCTCTCTACCATCTGGGATGGAGTCAAGGTCTTAGGCTGGAGCCATTTTTTTTTATCAGGTGCAATAAGTCAAATGCATGAGATCTAGCAGGTCGGGCCTCAACAAAGGTCCACTTATATAACCGCTGCACCCATACAGAGGTGTTGACGCCTATCTGGGCAAAGATCTCACATTAAGGCATCCATTGTCCCAAGCGTCCTTTCAGCTGAGGTTAAAGTACGCATTCTGGGCATCTCCCATCAGGTACAGGGCCACCTTGGCTTCTGCCCAGTGGTCGGGTGGCAAGTTCTCCCAACCCTCGATTCTTTAAAAGACTGTGACGAAGGCTTCCATGTCATCCTCCGGACTCATTTTCCTTGGTGCCGCTAACTTTGTCCCGGGTCTCAGGGCGGACCGGGTTTGGTGGTGGGGGCGCCTCTTGCAGGGCCGCAATCTGCTGCAGAACCAGCCTATTAGTCTGCTGCTGTTGTGCATTAGAAAGGACCAACTGTTTCAGTATTTCCTCCATCTTGTCGGCAGGCCTGGGCTGTAGCGTTGCAGGCTTAATTACAGACATAGAATCCGATAAATAATGCATGAACCTGAACACCATATATTAAAAAGGTATAACTTTATTGAAAAAAATGAAGTAGAACACATAAATATAAGTTAAAAAGTGGGAAACCTGAAGTGGGACACCACAATCCACAATAGGACACAAGGAGGTTGCATATAGACACAAAATTTCCAATAGCGATTGTAGCCCCACTGTCTAAATAAATTCCAAACAAAGGACAAAGAGTCCACTATAAGACAGGGCCAGGTAATTTTGCATCAGATCTGTCCTGGACACCAGATGTAGAGCAACTCTGTGATGCATTGTGACGTGTCACCCATTCCCCGACCGCATGGTTTGCCTACTACGATCTAAGAACTGTAAGTTGATCTTGATTATGTTAACCCCATTTTATTTTTGTAACCGTATAGTACATATTTCAATTGTCCCCTTTTTGTAAAATCTTGCTTTAAAACTTTATAAACACTGTCAAACCTTTTTGGAGTAAAGATATAACATTACTAGTTCGTGTCTCCATGCTTTGTAACGAATTTGCACGTATGACGTATAATACGCTACTAAATTGGGGTGGCCTCTGCCCCACGTTCTAGACTCAGAGGCTGGTGGCAGCTAGAAAGAGTGTGTAAAGTGCTGAACTTCTGGGTGGCGTTGGCAGTGACGGAGCGGGTTTTATAAGTGTATTGTCATGGGTGCATCGCCACGAGGATCGTCGCGACTGCACATTCTGACTTCTCGCAGCTGAGTTGCTGTTACTTTGTGTTTGGTGGTGAGGGAGTTAATTTTACCTAGCTCTTTGCTAAGACTAGGTCCAGCCTCGCCCGGCTGCTTTTGATTATGTACTAATTAGCTTCCTTTATATTCCTGCCAGTCTGTGTGTTAGATGCCGGTGAAAGCATTCATACAGACTGCAGATAGGATCGGTTCTGAGAAGACTTAAGCTAAGAGCTCCTTTGTTGTTTCTCCTCACCTTGCTTATAGTTTATCTCCTAGACCTTTGGTGTTTCCTCTGTGTATATATGTTGTATGCAAGACAGTATTTACTTTATCCCCTGTCTGTCTCGTTTGTCTTTACTGTTGGTTCACCTTTACCTGTCCATTCCCTATGGTGGTAATCAGGGTCCTTCTAAGGACTAGATTACAGTGGTCAGGGATTTATAGGAGACAGGGTTTACGCTGGCGGCCTGGACCTCTGTACCATTAACAGTACCTCCAGGTAGAGGGACTAGTCAGGACCCCAGTTTAGGGTCAGCATAGACCCCGGTCCACCTCTAGCCAGAGACAGCGTGAAAAGGATTCAGTATTGACCCACAGGATATTATGTCAGGTAATACTATGCTATATATACATGTTAATGTTACCTATTTATATGTTATATAGAATGTTGTCCCACTTGATAGATTACTGACATTATTTTATATATATCTGCTAGACAGCGTGACATTTTCACCGGCCAAACTAAAGATTCTCCCCAGCTACCATGGATCCAGTGGCCCAGCTTGCCCTGCAGTTGCAGAAGTTGTCCATGGAGCTTACGGACATTAAGTCCAAGGTTTTGTCCCCCCCGGAGCAAACCAGGTCTGAACCTAAGGTTGCTCTCCCGGACAGGTTCACTGGTGGGCGGGACAAATTTTTTACCTTCCGGGAGGCATGTAAATTATACTTTCGGCTGCGGCCTCGGTCATCGGGGAGTGAAGAGCAGAGGGTGGGAATTGTCATCTCGCTCTTACAAGGGGACCCTCAATCCTGGGCGTTCTCTCTTCCCCCGGGCTCCCCGGCCCTCCAGTCAGTAGATCGATTTTTTGCTGCCCTGGGTCTGGTGTATGACCCGGATCGGGTCTCCCTTGCTGAAACGAAGTTACGTAGGATACAGCAGGGAGATCGTCCGGCGGAGGAATTTTCTTCTGAGTTCCGTAGATGGGCCACAGATACTCAGTGGAATGACCCAGCTCTTAGGAGCCAGTTTTGTCAAGGGTTATCTGACAAATTAAAAGATGTTTTGGCTCAGTATGATTCTCCTCCGTCACTGGAGGCTGCTATGGCCCTTGCTATTCGTATTGATAGACGGCTTTGGGGGAGGTGCGAGGTAACTCCGCCCCCTGTTATGACTCCACCCACTACTAAAGTCCCTTATATTGAGGTTCCCCTGGTCTGTTCTGAGGAACCTATGCAGTTGGGAGGGACATCATTTTGTAGGAGGGAATCAGCGGTGCGCCGCAAGACAAAAGTTGTTTCTTCTGCGGGAGAGAGGGACATTTTGTTGGGGGGTGTCCCTCCCGTGCCTCATTGAGCAAAAAAGTCACCGAAAAACTGTTAATCCCAGGTTGTGTGGTGGACACAACCTGGGAGTAGGTATTTCGTCCCCAGGTCCGTCTCAATTTCTCGTGCCTGCGGAGGTGGTGGTTGGTGCGAGAGTTGAGAGGATTTCTGTTCTTCTTGATAGTGGGTCTGGGGCTAATATGGTGGACGCTCGGTTTGCCCAGGTGCAAGGTATGCAACTGAGTGTATTGGCCAAACCGATCCCTATACTTTCTATTGACGCCAGACCTCTCGGTCAAGGTAGCTTAGTACAAGCTGTTCATAACATAGACCTTCGAGTAGGGGCAATACATAAAGAACAGTTGTCTTGTTATGTGTTGGAGGGTCTTCCTACTCCTATTGTGTTGGGACTTCCTTGGTTGGCTAAACATAACCCAGTGATTGATTGGCAATCCAGAGAGATAAGCCAGTGGGGTGAATTTTGCAAGAATAACTGCATGAACACGGTCATCGGTGCGGTCGTGCCTAGGACCTTGCCTCCTTTTCTGGAGGACTTGGAGGATGTGTTCTTAGAGGAGGGGTGTCAAGAGTTGCCTCCTCATCGCGCGTATGACTGCTCAATAAAATTGCCGCCTGATGCCTTATCTCGTAGTTTCCCAGGGGCCGGAAAGACGGATGACCCGGTTCCTATCCTTCAGGAGGGAGTGGTAGTGTCGGCTGTATGCTCTGAGCTTGAGGAGGAGGTATTGGAGGCTCAGGGGGACACCCCTGTAGGACCTCCAGGGAAACTGTTTGTTCCTAATCAGTTAAGACAAAAAGTTATCGAGGCACATCATAATTCTGTTTTAGCAGGACATCAGGGAGTAAAGCAACTGTGGATCTCCTTTCTCGCCGGTTTTGGTGGCCTAACTTAAATAAAGAGGTAATAACTTTTGTCGCGTCCTGTGGAGTTTGTGCTCGCTCTAAGACCCCACAACCCATCCGTCTGGGGTTCCTGAGGAGGAACGATTCTCATCGTCACTTGCTTCAGTTTGGAGAGGAGTGCTGAATGGTCTGAGTGCTATGGGGAACCGTTACAAGCGGAGGGCTGATAGGAGGAGAGTGTCTGGTCAGGACCTAAGTGTGAACGATCTGGTGTGGTTGTCTACCAAGAATATAAAACTCAAGGTTCCCTCCTGGAAACTGGGTCCCAGGTTCATCGGTCCATACAGGATCAGTTCTATAGTTAATCCTGTGGCATTTCGTCTGGACCTCCCTCCTATGTTTAAAATCCACAATGTGTTCCACAAATCGTTGCTTAAAAGGTAAGTGGCGCCAGTTATACCGTCGCCTCTGCCTCCCCCTCCGGTGGTGGTCAATGGTAGCTTGGAGTTTCAGGTGTTGAAGATCATTGACTCACGTCTGAATCGTCGGTCCCTTCAGTACCTGGTTCATTGGAAGGGGTATGGTCCTGAGGAGAGGACGTGGGTCCCTGCGTCGGAGGTTAACGCAGATCGATTGGTTCGGACCTTCCACACAACTTACCCGGGCAGACCTGGCCCTGAGGGTCCGGAGGCCCCTCGTAGAAGGGGGGGTACTGTCATGGGTGCATCGCCACGAGGATCGTCGCGATTGCACATTCTGACTTCTCGCAGCTGAGTTGCTGTTACTTTGTGTTTGGTGGTGAGGGAGTTAATTTTACCTAGCTCTTTGCTAAGACTAGGTCCAGCCTCGCCCGGCTGCTTTTGATTATGTACTAATTAGCTTCCTTTATATTCCTGCCAGTCTGTGTGTTAGATGCCGGTGAAAGCATTCATACAGACTGCAGATAGGATCGGTTCTGAGAAGACTTAAGCTAAGAGCTCCTTTGTTGTTTCTCCTCACCTTGCTTATAGTTTATCTCCTAGACCTTTGGTGTTTCCTCTGTGTTTATATGTTGTATGCAAGACAGTATTTACTTTATCCCCTGTCTGTCTCGTTTGTCTTTACTGTTGGTTAACCTTTACCTGTCCATTCCCTATGGTGGTAATCAGGGTCCTTCTAAGGACTAGATTACAGTGGTCAGGGATTTATAGGAGACAGGGTTTACTCTGGCGGCCTGGACCTCTGTACCATTAACAGTACCTCCAGGTAGAGGGACTAGTCAGGACCCCAGTTTAGGGTCAGCATAGACCCCGGTCCACCTCTAGCCAGAGACAGCGTGAAAAGGATTCAGTATTGACCCACAGGATATTATGTCAGGTAATACTATGCTATATATACATGTTAATGTTACCTATTTATATGTTATATAGAATGTTGTCCCACTTGATAGATTACTGACATTATTTATATATATATATCTGCTAGACAGCGTGACATGTATTGCCTGGCTGAGGCTAGGAGTAGTAATAATTCCCTCACTGCAGCGTGCTCAATAGCCAGTACGAGTCCAAGCGGCCCGTCCGGCGACTAATTATTAAGAGCAAACTCAGCCAAAGGCAAAAAAGAGACCCAGTCATCTTGATCAGCAGACACAAAACATCTCAAATAAGTCTCCAAGGTCTGGTTTTGTCATGGTTTACTGGGTTCTTGGATCAGGTAGTCGCGGGGTTAACTTGGTTGGCCTCTTTCTGGGTCCTGGGAGGCTTTTATAGCCTCACTGTGAAGCCACTCTTTGTCGTTTATACTCTGACCTTTGGCTGAGTGTGTCTGACCCTGTGCTTGTGCCAGTGCGTTGTGCCTGTGCTACGTTTTGTCTGTCTGGTTCTGATTTGGCTGTGTCCCTCTTACGAGTTTTGCCTGTCCCTTTTGTACTGCGTTGCTCCCTCTGTGTATGACCCCTTGGCTGTGTTCTGATTATTCTCTGCCTGCTCCTTTTGTACTGCATTGCTCCCTCTGTGTATGACCTGACTATCCATTCTGTCTATGTCCCTTGGTAACTTTATTTCGTAGTTACCCTTCTAGGAGTTTTCCTTTACCTCATAGTCTCTGGAGCTTAGGCCACGCCCCTAGGCAGTCATGTGCCTGCAGGTCCTCCTCTGAGAGACGTGTGCCGGCTCCGCCCCTTGGCAGTCACATACTGCGAGGTCCTGTTCCTCAGAAACACACGTCTTCCCTGCTGCGGCTCTGCTATACAGGTATCTTTGGGCAGTTTGTTCACTCAGGACACACGCACTGGCTCAGTGAGCAAGTGAAGTGCGGTGTCCCTGACATTATAAACGACCGTTACATTTTTTTTTTTCTGAGGGGGAGATTTAGGAGTGTTATCCCCATGGATCCCATGCAGGTGTTAGCAGGTCAGGTGAAACATCTGACGCAAAGGTTCCAGGAGTTGAATGTTGAGCAGCGCATGATGGCTCAGACCCAGCAGCAGCTGGTAGATACCGTACAGGGGGCTGTCGCTGCGGGGTCTCTGGGTACAGGTGGTAAGGAGTTGTTATTGGTATGTCCTGAATCTCCAGTTAAACTGCCCGACTACTTCTCAGGATAAAAATGAGTTCAGAGCCTTCAGGGAGGGGTGTAAACTTTTTTTCTCCCTGAGGCCTCGCTCTTCTGGGGATGAGTTCCAGAGGGTGGGGGTCATTATGTCCCTACTTCGGGGGGCCCCACAAGCCTGGGCTTTTTCTCTCTCTCCTTCTGCTCCTGAGAGGATGACTGTTGATATGTTTTTTCATGCCCTGGGCCGCATCTATGATGAGCCTGACAGGGTCCGTATGGCTGAGGACATGGTAATGAGTGTTCGTCAGGGTAAACATTCAGCCGAGTGGTTCTGTTCGGAGTTCCGACGTTGGGCAGCGGAGGTCTCCTGGAGTGATGCAGCCCTTCGAGGGCTATTCCGCAGAGGCCTGTCTGAATGTCTCCAGGACGCCCTGGCCCTTCATCGTCCACCTGATACTTTGGAGGACGCCATAACCCAGGCCGTACGAATGGACCGCAGGCTACGCGCCAGGGGTATCATGCAGTGTGAAACCTCACTGTTTGCTGGTAGCAAAGAGACTGGAGCCACTACTGAGGTCATGGACATTGGCACCACCTCGCTAAAAGAGAAGGAGAGAAGACATCGCCGGGAGAAACAACTCTGTTTCTATTGTGGAGAGTCCGGACATTGGAGAAAAGATTGTCCCACCTGTCCGTCATCTAAGACGGCGGAAAACTACTAGGTCTGGGTAGCGGTCGAGGAGGCTGCCTAGACCTTCAGGTACTACTTTCCTCATGTTCTAAAGTCGTATTAAAGGTGGAACTATTGGTAGACAACTATCGTTTTTTCTCGACAGCATTGGTGGACAGTGGTTCATCTCTCAATCTGATCAGTTCCTGTGTCGTCTCCCAACATAAGATAGGGACAGTCAGGCTGGAGACACCCCTTAAAATTGTTGCTATCGACTCTTCCCCTCTTACCCAAACAGGGATTCTTTATGCTTCCAAAAGGTTTTCTTTGCAGGTCGGTTCTTCCCACAAGGAAGACATGGAATGTTTTGTCATGGACAAATTGCCCACAGGGCTAGTGCTGGGTATGCCATGGCTGCAACGCCACAACCCAGTGATTGACTGGGAATCAAGTGAGATTATTAAATGGGGATCCCAATGTGTCGACTGTTGCCATAAACCTGTTTATTGTATGAAACTTGCAAAACCTGTCTCAGTGTCTTCTGTTGGTCTGGAGGGTATTCCGGAGTACCTGAAAGACTTTGAGGACGTGTTCTCTGAAAGTGAGGCTGAGGCTCTGCCCCCGCATACATCATTTGACTGTGCTATTGATCTTGTCCCGGGAGCCAAATTGCCCAAGGCCTGTCTGTTTAATTTGTCAGGCCCGGAGCGCTTGGCTACGAAGTAATACATCGCTGAAAGTCTTCGCAAAGGGCATATAAGGCCCTCAGTGTCCCCAGTAGCTGCGGGGTTCTTCTTTATTAAAAAGAAGGATGGCGGTCTACGTCCCTGCCTCGACTTTCGTAAACTTAATAAAATCACAGTCAGGAATACATACCCCCTGCCTCTGATTCCTAATCTCTGTAACCAGCTCTCTGGGGCCAAGTGGTTTTCAAAATTGGACCTCAGGGGGCTTATAATTTGATAAGAGTACGGGAAGGGGATGAGTGGAAAACTGCTTTTCTTACTACTGAGGGGTTATTTGAGAATCTCGTCATGCCTTTCGGTCTCACCAATGCTCCAGCTGTGTTTCAAAATTTAATTAATGTAGTTTTTTCGGACCTCATTGGCCGTTTTGTTGTGATCTACTTGGATGATATACTGATATATTCCTCTGAAGACAGTCTCATTTATCACATGTTAGAACTGTGTTTCAAAGACTCAGGGAAAATCAATTATTTGTTAAGCTGGAGAAATGTTCTTTCTTTGTTCAGGAGCTATCATTTTTGGGTCTCAATCTCTCCACAGGGGTTTCGTATGGATCCCAAGAAGGTGCAAGCCATTATGGAGTGTGTCCAGCCTCGGGACCTTAGAGGACTCCAGCGCTTCTTGGGATTCGCGAATTACTATCGCAGGTTGATCAAGGGTTTTTCTCAGATTGTGAAACCCCTCACGGATCTCACAAGTAAAGGGGCAGATGTTAGGAACTGGTCCCTGTCGGCCAAACAATCTTTTTTAACTTTGAAAAATTGTTTCACATCCGCTCCTGTTCTGGTTCAACCTGACTCATCCAAGCCGTTTGTGGTTGAAGTTGATGCTTCGGAGGTTGGGGTGGGGGCAGTGTTGTCACAGGGACCTACTTCTCTGACTAACCTCAAACCTTGTGCCTATTTCTCGAAAAAATTTTCACAGGCTGAGAGAAATTATGACGTTGGTAATAGAGAACTCTTAGCAATCAAATTGGCGTTCGAGGAATGGAGGCATTTTTTGGAGGGGGCGGCTCACCCCATCACAGTCATCACCGACCACAAAAACCTAGAGTATATCAAATCTGCTAAAAGACTGACTCCTAGCTCTGCCACCTTGATGTCTCCATTTTTCTGCAATTCTGGGTTTCACCCTCGATTTTCTTCGGGACAGGCGGAGGCTTCTGTCTGTCCGAGTGTTGACTCTGTTGTGGAGCGTATGCAGCAGATTTGGGACCAGGTAGTGGAGAGGTTGTCTCTCTCTCAGGAGAAGGCCCAACTGTTTGCCAACCGCATAGGACTGATGGTCCTCGGTTTAAAGTGGGGGACTTGGTTTGGTTGTCCTCAAGAAATATCCCTATGAGGGTTGCATCTACAAAGTTTAAGCCTAGGTTCATTGGACCTAATAAGATCATGGAGATTCTTAATCCTGTTTCCTTCCGTTTGCTTCTTCCAGGGACATTTAAGATCCATAACGTGTTCCACAAGTCCTTACTGAAGAGGTTTGTCGAGCTAGTGGTTCCTATGGCTGCGCCTCCTGACCCTGTTTTGGTTGAGGGCAATCTGGAGTATGTGGTTGAGAAAATATTGGATTCTCATTTTTATAGACAGAAACTCCAGTATTTGGTTAAGTGGAGAGGTTATGGTCAGGAGGACAATTCTTGGGTATTTGCTTCGGACATCCATGCTAGGGGGAAGACAGCAGTAATTAAAAGAAGTGTATGGTGTTATGAATGTGCTGGAGATGGTTTCTGAGCAGAGGCTCCCTCTGGTGGTTGCAGACAGTACTGAACCTCACATCGAGGAATGGCAATCTGGGATCACGGACTGGACTGATATAAGGGAGGTTCCCTCCCATGATGGTCGCCGGTGATCAATTGTTCTTGTCTCAATTGTGGTTCCTGGTTCATTTTGAAGTTGCTGGAGTCTTGCCTGCACCTGCTGCTTTCAGATAAGATATTTTCTGCTTTTCTTTTTATGCTTGCTTTTTTCATAGTTTTCTGCACTTTTGGAGGTCAGCCGGGTCCCCTCCTGGGGGCCTGTGCTCCTCTCAATTTATCTGTAGCCACTGTTATTTGTTCATTTGCTTTTTCCTGTTTTTTCAGTGGCTGCGGCTTTGTTTTGTTACACCAGAGATCTGATTTAGGTGGTAGAGATCGTGTGATCTCAGGTTTTTTTGGCCATCAGAAGTGCTGGTATTTTTTAGGGTTTTTGTTGGATTGCAGTCAGAATTCTTTCCTGTACTTTTCTGTCTAGACAGATTGGGCCCCAACGTTTGCTCATTCTATTTTCTGTCTGTGTCCGTGCTATCTTCTTGTCTGGCCGCTATTATATGTTTGGGGGCTTCCTATTTTCTTTGGGGATCTGCTCCGGGGCAGATAGCTTTCATCTTTCTGCCTTTGGGTGTAGTTATCTCTCAGGCTGTGACGAGGCGTCTAGGATCAACGTAGGAACGCTCCACGGCTACCTCTAGTTGTGTGGTTAGTTCAGGTTACTGCAATCCAATATGTTCCAGCCTCTCTGGTGTATTACCGTTTTTGCTTTTTCTCCTCAGCTACCTAAACACAACATTATCCTAGGTGCAGTTCCCTGACAGACCTGAGGGTAAGGGGGCGCCAGAGAGCTGCAAGTTCCTAAGTGGAAGTGGGATAAGCATAAATCCCTGCATTTGACATAGGGGATGTCGGTGGGATCCTAAGCCGTGATCCCTTGGGCCTCCGTCTGTGTCCCGTTCGTGACATATTGGTGGCAGAGCAGTGGGATTAAAGAGCATTAGTGATCTGGTCTGAGCAATCATTCCTCTCACTAAAAAACTTGCACAGTTCTTCCAGGGACCCTGCAGCAAAAGTTTTGGAGAACAAACTCAGTGTTTACTAGTCCTGAGACAATTGTGTGTACTTGCGATTACCCACTCCCTCCTCTTTGTTTTACTATCCTATCTTTTATTTGGCAATCATGGCTGCAAGAGGAGAAAGTTGGTACGCACAGCAGAACAAGGAAACTCTTGCGGGAATCTGCACGTACCGAGGCCTTGACCCCACGAACCAAACCAACTGTTTCTGGCCCTGAAGGCACTGGACGAGGCTGAGAGCGTGGTGGGCGCAGGAGCCAGCCCAAGCAGAGGTGGTGCTGCAGCACAGGCCCAACCACTGAATGCTGGCACCCTGGGCAGGTGGGACTCTTACCTGCAGGCAGCCTTGGATCAACTCCCCACAGACGACCAGGACTGACGTCTGCAGCTGATCCAGCAAGCTCAATAGAGAGCTGACCAGCGAGAGGCCGACCAGTGAGCCGAGCGCCAAGCCCAGCGAGAGGCTGAGAGAGCCGAGCGGGAGGCTGAGAGGGCCCAAGCCGAGCGGGAGGCCCAAGCGCAGAGAGCCCATGAGCTGGAGATACTCCCCACAGCCCGGAGCGGTGAGCCCAGCAGCGCTCAGAGGCCGAAGCCCCGGCCAGAACACTTTCCATTGATGGAAAAGGACGGAGACGTGGACACTTTTCTGCAGGCCTTTGAGAAAGTCTGCAGACAGTACCAGCTGCCTGAGGACCAATTGGCAAGGTACTTGACCCACGGGCTAAAGGGCAAAGCTCTGGAGGCGTTTGCTTCACTCCCGCCAGGCCAAGATGGTGACTATGAGGCCATCAAGCAGGCCCTGATCGCCAAGTACCAGCTAACCCCTGAGGTATTCCAAAAGAAGTTCCAGAACCTCCAACGTGGCCCACACGACAGCTATAGCGATGTGGTGCAAGGACTCAGGACCCACTTTGACCAGTGGATCCATGGACTGTCCGTCGACACCTTTGAGCAGCTGAGGGACCTGATGATCAAAGACCAGTTCCTGCATCTGTGCCCAGCTGAGGTCCGACAGTTCATCCTGGACCGAGAACCAGAGGACGCGGTCAAAATAGCGCGGATCGCCGACAGCTATGAGGCCAACCGGAAACCCGAGGTGCGGAAGCCAGTCACCGCCAGCTGGAGAGGGGGTAAGCCTGCAACCAACCCCAGTGCCCCTGCCAGCTGCCCGTCCGGAGGCCCTACCCTCTTTGCCAACGCCAGGCCTTCATCAGACCCCCGCCAGTGTTTCTCCTGTCAACGGACTGGACACATCAGCGCCCACTGTCCGGAGAGGCAGAAGAACCTCCCAGCCAAGGCCTCCGGGCCCAACGCCTCTGTTCTTTTGGTGGGTGGTGTGGTGGGGAGGGTTGAGGACAACATGCAGCACGTCTGCGTGGGGGCCCGTCTTGCTACAGGCCTCAAGGACACAGGGGCTGAACGAACCCTCATCCGACCCGAACTGGCGGCCCCTGAAGAATTGATTCTGGGGAAAACCTTAACTGTCACCGGGATTGGGGGCGTCCGCTGCCCCTTGCCGATGGCCCAGGTTTTCATTGACTGGGGTGCTGGGAGCGGGGTGAAGGAAGTGGGGGTGTCCGAAAACCTGCCCACATGTTTTATTGGGGACTGATATGGGGAGGAAGGTTGCGTAAAACATCCCTGACACCCCCCCCAATCTGGCAATAAGGTTAACGTTAACCATGATGATGTTGATGATGATGGGAAACTGAATGTATTACCTGCCAATGCTTTGTGAAGTGATGATGCAACTGATAACCATTCTTTCCCTAGGAATGATGCTGATAATGATGTATCTGTGCCATCTGAACCTGTTAACCCTTTCTCTGAAGTGGTAGATGTGTTCACAGGAGCGCTCAGCCACGTCGCTCTGCGGAGTGAGATGGCTGAGGAACCCCTAGCAGGAGCAAGCGACAGTGCTCAAGGAAATGGGGAGGTGCATGGGAACCGTGAGGAAGGTGACGCCATGCCACTGACCAGTGCCACCGAGGAAGGTAACTGGCCCATAAGTAGCACTGCTCCTGAAGTGTTGGGTGTGGATGCGGAAGTAGAACCCATAGCAGCGCAGGCTGATGGGTCTGTAGAATTCCCCGGGGGGATAGCATACGTAGCTGCTGTCACCCGCAGTCAGAGTGCCCGGATCGCAGGTAGCGCCCTGCCATCTGGACCCTCCTCCGCTACAGGAGAGACTGAGCCAGAGGTGGACCCAGAGCAAGTCCCAGAGGGTCCCAGTGAGGAAGGAACCCTGACGTCACTTCTGGCTGCCTCCAGCCAGGAGTTCCAGGCCGCTCTGCACTCAGACAACTTGAGGCACCTCGCCGAGACGCCCACCCCCGTGACTGATAAGGAGAGGGTGTTCTGGGAACGAGGAAGGTTGTACCGGGAGACAGTACCCGGAGATTCCCAAAAGGAGTGGTTGAGGGAAAAACAGCTGGTCGTCCCGTACCAGTTTCAAGGTGAGTTATTGCGGATTGCCCATGAGATTACACTCGCTGGACACTTGGGGATCAGCAAAACTAAGGCACGACTGTCTCAACACTTCTATGGCCCAAGATGGGGACAGATGTGACTAACTACTGCCGCTCCTGTATCACCTGTCAAAGAGTGGGGAAGGCGGGGCCTGCTCTTAAGGCTCCCCTGATCCCGTTGCCAGTGACAGAGGAGCCTTTCCAGAGGATTGCGGTGTACATTGTGGGCCGGCTGGCCGTCACCAGCAGCTCTGGAAAGCGATACATCCTTACTGTGGTAGACTATGTTACCCGGAGGCAGTAGCTCTGTCCTTGTGATGATACTGCAAGCTCCATTTCTTGTGCTGTTCTAGAACCTTCCCCATAGAACTACAACCCCCATCGTTTGCAAGCACAGAGCAAAGTTCCCCCTCCCTCTCTCTCTCTGCAGTTCACTCATCCCTCCCACCTCAGGAATCTCTTTGTCTCAAAACCCTGCAGAAAGATCCCATATCCATTATGAGAATTCATTATTTTGCTCATAACACGGTGGGAGCGTATCTTAGAAACACGAAAGGTACTGTTTTGAAACATGTGCCCATCAGGCATTGTTCCCGTGGTACTGGTGAACCCGTAACTCCAACAGAACCCGAGAAATGGAATTCTTGGATGCACCATGAACTATCTCACCCAAGTTTGGGCTCATTTGAACCGTCATTTTAAAGTAAGATCATTGATAGGTCTGCCATTATTCTGCTAGTTTCCCAGAAGGCGGTATCAACCTTATGATCTTTCAGAGCTCAAACCATAACTTGTAGCCTGCGGAGGTGGCCAGAAAAACCATCCCCTTTTGTGATAACCTTTCTTTCCCTAGGAATGATGCTGATAGGGATGTATCTGTGCCATCTGAACCTGTTAACCCTTTCTCTGAAGCGGTAGATGTGTCCACAGGTACAGGAGCGTTCAGCCACGTCGCTCTGCGGAGTGAGACGGCTGAGGAACCCCTAGCAGGAGCAAGCGACCGTGCTCAAGGAAATGGGGAGGTGCATGGGAACCGGGAGGAAGGTGACGCCATGACACTGACCAGTGCCACAGAGGAAGGTAACTGGCCCATAAGTAGCACTGCTCCTGAAGTGTTGGGGGTGGATGGGGAGGTAGAGCCCATAGCAGCGCAGGCTGATGGGTCTGTAGAAATCCCCGGGGAGACTGCATATGTAGCTGCTGTCACCCGCAGTCAGAGTGCCCGGATCGCAGGTAGCGCCCTGCCATCTGGACCCTCCTCCGCTACAGGAGAGACTGAACCAGAGGTGGACCCAGAGCCGGTCCCAGTGAGGAAGGAACCCTGACGTCACTTCTGGCTGCCTCCAGCCAGGAGTTCCAGGCCGCTCTGCACTCAGATGCGAGCCTGGAGAACTTGAGGCACCTCGCCGAGACGCCCACCTCCGTGACTGATAAGGAGAGGGTGTTCTGGGAACGAGGAAAGTTGTACCGGGAGACAGTACCCGGAGATTCCCAAAAGGAGTGGTTGAGGGAAAAACAGCTGGTCGTCCCACACCAGTTCCGAGGTGAGTTGTTGAGGATTGCCCATGAGATTCCACTTGCTGGACACTTGGGGATCAGCAAAACTAAGGCACGGCTGTCTCAACACTTCTATTGGCCCAAGATGGGGACAGATGTGACTAACTACTGCCGCTCCTGTATCACCTGTCAAAGAGTGGGGAAGGCGGGGCCTGCTCTTAAGGCTCCCCTGATCCCATTGCCAGTGATAGAGGAGCCTTTCCAGAGGATCGCGATGGACATTGTGGGCCCGCTGGCCGTCCCCAGCAGCTCTGGAACTGGAAAGCAATACATCCTTCTGTGGTAGACTACGCTACCCGGTACCCGGAGGCAGTAGCTCTGTCCTCAACTAGGGCAGATAAGGTGGCGGATGCATTGGTGACCTTCTTTTCACGGGTAGGATTTCCCAGGGAGATGCTTACCGATCAAGGGACCCAATTTATGTCTCGCCTAATGAAGGCTCTCTGCAGCAAAATGCAAGTGACGCGTATGGTATTGAGTGCGTATCACCCACAGACCAATGGTTTGTGTGAGCGCTTTAACGGTACCCTCAAACAGATGCTCTGCATGCTGGTTGAGACCCAGGGACGCGATTGGGAGCGGTACCTCCCACACCTGCTGTTTGCCTACAGAGAAGTCCCGCAGGCCTCGACGGGGTTCTCCCTCTTTGAGCTCCTGTATGGCAGGCGAGTCCGGGGACCCTTGGGTTGATAAGAGAATCCTGGGAAGATGAGCCAAACCCCACGGAAGTGTCCATCGTGGATTATGTCATGCGCTTCCGCGACAAGATGCAGACCTTGACGCAGTTGGTGCATGACAACATGACGCAGGCTCAGGCTGACCAGAAGCACTGGTACAACCAGAACGCCCGGGAGCGGACCTACCAGGTGGGTCAAAAGGTGTGGGTGCTGGTCCCCGTACCAAAGGATAAGCTTCAGGCAGCCTGGGAAGGCCCGTACGTCGTGCACCAATGGCTCAACCCAGTCACCTACGTGGTCACGCTTGACCACACTCGGGGTAGGCGCAAGGCCTTTCACGTCAACATGATGAAGGCCCATCACGAACGTGAAACCTGCGTCCTACCGGTCTGCAACCTGCCCGAGGACGGGGAGGAGGACCCCCTCCTGGACATGCTGGCCCAAGCCAATGCCGATGGGTTGTCCCGACGTGGCGAACCCGCTGAGGTGCGCATGGCGGATTACCGACAGGTCATGCCTCCTTAGCGCCCTCTAAGAGGGGGAGGTGTGATGATACTGCAAGCTCCATTTCTTGTGCTGTTCTAGAACCTTCCCCATAGAACTACAACCCCCATCGTTTGCAAGCACAGAGCAAAGTTCCCCCTCCCTCTCTCTGCAGTTCACTCATCCCTCCCACCTCAGGAATCTCTTTGTCTCAAAACCCTGCAGAAAGATCCCATAGCCATTATGAGAATTCATTATTTTGCTCATAACACGGTGGGAGCGTATCTTAGAAACACGAAAAGGTACTGTTTTGAAACATGCGCCCATCAGGCATCGTTCCCGTGGTACTGGTGAACCCGTAACTCCAACAGAACCCGAGAAATGGAATTCTCGGATGCACCATGAACTATCTCACCCAAGTTTGGGCTCATTTGAACCGTCATTTTAAAGTAAGATCATTGATAGGTCTGCCATTATTCTGCTAGTTTCCCAGAAGGCGGTATCAACCTTATGATCTTTCAGAGCTCAAACCATAACTTGTAGCCTGGGGAGGTGGCCAGAAAAACCATCCCCTTTTGTGAGGTCAGCAGCCCACAGGTATAAGTCTTGCGGTGAGCCCCCCTTAGTTATTCCAAGCTGTGATGACGTGACTAACAGATCTGCAAATGAACTATGACGTGTGGCTCCTCCCCCAGCCTGTCTTGCCTGTAACTGCCATGTAAGTGATTTTCACCTTTAATCCTGTTTTATTTCTAACTGCATTGTACATAACTGTCTCAGCTTGTTACCTTTTTTTTAAAACTATAAGCACTGCCTGCATTTTAAGGAATAAACCTATAAAATTATTAGTTTGTTTCTCCTGCTCTATAAACGAATTTGCACATGCCTGAAGTACTACGCTACTGTTTTGGGGTTGCTACAGACCCTCTTGATAAATCGTTCATTAAGTAAATCATAGCTGGTGGCAGCTAAAAGAAGGGGTGTAAAGTGTTAACCTATTGGGTGGCGTTGGCAGTGACGGAGCGGGTTTTATAAGTGTATTGCCTGGCTGCAGCTCGGAGTAATTATAATTCCCTCACTGCAGCGTGCCGAATAGCCAGCACACATCCAAGTGGCCCGTCTGGCGACTAATTATCCTAGGTGCAGTTCCCTGACTGACCTGAGGGTAAGGGGGGCGCCAGAGAGCTGCAAGTTCCTAAGTGGAAGTGGGATAATTATAAATCCCTGCAGATTATTGGGTCGGACGGCAGCAGCCGTCGTGTGTGTGCGCGTTTTCGTCACATTTGCGGCACGGAGAGATCACAAGCCGTGATACCCCGGGCTACCGTGTGGCGGACCATGTGCACATTTCTCACAGTCCTCAACTAGGGCAGATAAGGTGGCGGATGCACTGGTGACCATCTTTTCACGGGTAGGATTTCCCAGGGAGAGGCTTACCGATCAAGGGACCCAATTTATGTCTCGCCGAATGGAGACTCTCTGCAAAAAAATGCAGGTGACGCGTATGGTATCGAGTGCGTATCACCCACAGACCAATGGTTTGTGTGAGCGCTTTAACGCTACCCTCAAACAGATGCTCCGCATGCTGGTTGAGACACAAGGACACGACTGGGAGCGGTACCTCCCACACCTGCTATTCGCCTACAGAGAAGTTCCGCAGGCCTCAACGGGGTTCTCCCCCTTCGAGCTCCTGTATGGTAGGCGAGTAAGGGGACCCCTTGGGTTGATAAGAGAATCCTGGGAAGATGAGCCAAACCCCACGAAAGTGTCCATCGTGGAGTATGTCATGCGCTTCCGCGACAAGATGCAGACCTTGACGCAGTTGGTGCATGACAACATGACGCAGGCTCAGGCTGACCAGAAGCACTGGTACGACCAGAACGCCCGGGAGCGGACCTACCAGGTGGGTCAAAAGGTGTGGGTGCTGGTCCCCGTACCAAAGGATAAGCTTCAGGCAGCCTGGGAAGGCCCGTACGTCGTGCACCAACAGCTCAACCCAGTCACCTACGTGGTCACGCTTGACCACGCTTGGGGTAGGCGCAAGGCCTTTCACGTCAACATGATGAAAGCTCATCACGAATGTGAAGCCTGCGTCCTACCGGTCTGCAACCTGCCCGAGGACGGGGAGGAAGACCCCCTCCTGGACATGCTGGCCCAAGCCAAGGTCAATGGGTCCATTGAGGACATGGAGGTAAATGCCTCGCTAACAGTACCCCAGCGGTCGCAGTTGCTGGCCACCCTGGAACCCTTCCGGGCCGTGTTCTCAAACCGACCCGGACGGATGAAGTTAGCGGTTCACAAGGTGGACACCGGGAATCATGCCCCACTACAGCAGACACCTTATCGGATCTGAGGAGGTGCAGCAGATTATGCGCCAAGAGATCGATGAGATGTTGCAGCTGGGGGTGATTCAATGGTCCAAAAGTGCGTGGGCCTCACCTGTAGTTCTCGTGATTAAAAAGGATCGGACCACCCGGTTCTGCGTGGACTACAGGGGGCTCAACGCCATCACCACCTCTGACGCACACCCGATGCCGCGCATCGAGGATCTGCTTGAGCAGTTGGTGAACGCCAAATACATATCCATCATGGATTTAAGCCGGGGATACTGGCAGATTCCCCTGAGCCCTGCGGCGCAGGAGAGATCCGCCTTTATCACCCCTTTTGGACTGTACAAGTCCACGGTCATGCCCTTCGGAATGAAAAATGCCCCTGCCACTTTCCAGTGGATGGTTAACCACCTGCTTCAGGGACTGGAGAGAGTGCGCTGTGGCGTACCTGGACGACATTGCCGTCTTCAGTTCCACCTGGGAGGAACACCTTCAGCATCTCCAGGAGGTGCTCAAGTGTATTCACCAGGCAGGTCTGACCATCAAGCCGGGAAAATGCCAGATGGGCATGAGCAAGGTCCACTACCTGGGGCACCGGGTAGGCGGGGGTTCCATGAGTCCAGAGCCGGAGAAAGTGGACGTGATCGTGTCCTGGCCCACCCCCAGGACCAAAAAGCAGGTGATGTCCTTCCTGGGCACTGCAGGGTACTATAGGCGGTTCGTACAGAACTATAGCGCCATTGCAAAACCCTTGACGGACCTCACCAAGCGCGGTCTGCCCCAAACAGTCCACTGGACAGATGGCTGTGAGGCGGCATTCCGAGCTTTGAAAACAGCCCTGTGCAGCTCTCCAGTGTTGAAAGCCATTGACAGCAGTCGGCCGTTCCTTGTACAGACCGACGCCAGAGAATTTGGCCTCGGTGCTGTACTCAGCCAGGTCGATTCGGGGAACCAGGAGCACCCCGTGTTGTACCTGAGCCGGAAACTTCTGCCGAGGGAAGTGGCATACTCCACCATCGAGAAGGAGTGCCTAGTCATGGTCTGGACACTGCAACGTTTGCAGCCCAACCTGTATGGGCGCACCTTCACGGTGGTAACCAACCACAACCCTCTGAGCTGGCTGCTACAGCAGTACGACTTTACCGTACAACACAAGAAAGACCGTGAACATGGGAATGCTGATGGGTTGTCCCGGCGTGGCGAGCCCACTGAGGTGCGCATGGCGGATTACCGACAGGTCATGCCTCCTTAGCGCACTCTAAGAGGGGGAGGTGTGACGATAACTTGGAGTGAGAGCTCCATTCTTTGTGCTTCTCTATAACTTTCCACAACTACTGCATTCATTAGGTTTTGCAGCTGCAGCCTGTGGGCTCCCCCCCTTCAGCTCACTATGCTCTGTGTAATCTGATTCCAGGTGGCTAGCCCCCCCATTGGGAGGCCAGCTGAAAGCGGTTTAGAAACCACATGGTCTGTTCCTTTGTTGTATGGTAGTTGTTCAAGACTAAATATCTTGGCTCCTGTGTATGTTATAAATATGAAATTTTCATATCTGCCAGTTCATCGCTGAAGCCGATGATCAGTGAATTTTCTAAGCGCTAACTCCAGCAGAACCCAAGAAACAGATTCCTGCTTAGCCGATCCACCCAGGCACTCTGTGTTCAGACTTAAATGCACGTCAACGTCCTGCGGAGTACAATGGTACGCTGTGTATCGCTGTAAGAGACTTCATCTCTGAGTTATGATAGTTATGAGTTTTCTGAACCAAGACTACCACTTGGAGCAAGAGGAGGACCCCGGTACTCCACCCTTTTTATGATGTCATGGCCACAGGTCTATAAGGCAGGGCCAGGTAATTTTGCCTCAGATCTGTCCTGGACACCAGATGTAGAGCACCTCTGTGATGCATTGAGACGTGTCACCCATCCCCGACCGCATGGTTTGCCTGCTATGATCTAAGAACTTTAAGTTGATCTTCCTTATGTTAACCCCATTTTATTTTTGTAACCGTATTGTACATATTTCAATTGTCTCCCTTTTTGTAAAATCTTGCTTTAAAACTTTATAAACACTGTCAAACTTTTTGGAGTAAAGATATAACATTACTAGTTCGTGTCTAGATGCTCTGTAACGAGTTTGCACGTATGACGTATAATACGCTACTAAATTGGGGTGGCCTCTGCCCCACGTTCTAGACTCAGAGGCTGGTGGCAGCTAGAAAGAGTGTGTAAAGTGCTGAACTTCTGGGTGGCGTTGGCAGTGACGGAGCGGGTTTTATAAGTGTATTGCCTGGCTGAGGCTAGGAGTAGTAATAATTCCCTCACTGCAGCGTGCCCAATAGCCAGTACGAGTCCAAGCGGCCCGTCCAGCGACTAATTATCCTAGGTGCAGTTCTCTGACTGACCTGAGGGTAAAGGGGCGCCGGAGAGCTGCAAGTTCCTAAGTGGAAGTGGGATAAGCATAAATCCCTGCATTTGACATAGGGGGCTTCGGTGGGATCCTAAGCCGTGATCCCTCGGGCCTCCGTCTGTGTCCCGTTCGTGACACAGAGCTCCTGTGTATAATGTCACTGGTGATCATTGTATTATCTGTACACTATACACAAAGCTCTTGTGTATAATGTCACTGGTGATCACTGTATTACCTGTACACTGACACTATATACAGAGCTCCTGTGTATGTCACTGGTGATTGCTGTATTTTCTGTACACTATATACAGAGCTCCTGTGTATAAAGTCACCAGTGATAATATTAGTGTTACTATTATCATGTAGTAGTATTTGGTCACTATGTGGTGGTAATATGTGATTGTTCATAGTGTGGCGGTATTTTGTCCTTGTATGTGGTATTATTCGGTCACTATGTGGTGGTACCTGGTCTGGTCATGGTGTGGCAGTATTTGTTACTTGCATGTGGTATTATTCAGTCACTATGTGCTGGTAATATGTGATCTTGTCATGGGGTGGCGGTATTTATCCCCTCTATGTGGTATTATTCGGTCACTATGTGGTGGTAATATGTGATCTTGTCATGGTGTGGCGATATTTATCCCCTGTGGTATTACATAGTCACTATGTGGTGGTAATATGTGGTTTGGTCATGATGGGGTGGTATTTGTCATGTGTATGAGGTATTATTTTCTCACCATGTAATGGCAAACTGTGGTCTAGTTATGGTGTGGTGTTATTTGAGGCGTCACAGACACTTCAAGGATTTGTCAATGAAATCTAACAACGTACGGAATGTTTATAATTGTCCATCAGTAACCTTAAGAACAGTAACTAAAAGGGAGAAATACGCTGAAGAGGGAAAAAGTGAGAACCAGAATCTGTCAGTGTGACTCCTCCTGGCCGGGACTGCAGGTTGTTGGCAGCAGCACCCGACCACCGGATCATACGTACACAGAACAGTGGTGACCATTCTCAGCTGCGCTCAGTAATCCCCCAATCCTCACACCACCAACGTATAATCACATCTGAGCTTTTATTTCATGACTGTGATTCATGTGAATAGAACTAAAGAGAAAATCGCACAGTACAACAGCAGGGGTCTTCACTGTCAGTAACTACAAGGGTGAGGACAGGTCACTTCATAGAACAGGCAGAGGTGGTGAGGGGGTCACAGCACTGGTCACTCCGCTCACTCCAGGAGGCGGCTGAAGGGATAAGGGGTCACTGAGGAGTACACCGATCATCGCCCAGGAAGCAGATATACTGCTGAGGAGGTCAGTGAGGAGTGCACCGTCAACCCCCAGGAGGCAGATGTAGAGCAGAAGAGGTGAAGTGGCACCAAAGAGAACATCAGTTAACCACCAGGAAGAAGTTAAACGGCTTAGGAGGCAAGGAGTCACTGAAGAGTACACGATCATCCCCCAGGAAGCGGATATACTGCTGAGGAGGTCAGTGAGGAGGGCACCGTCACCACCCAGGAGACAGATATATGGATGAGGAGGTGAGGGGTTACCGAGGAGTAAACCAGTGAACCCCAGAAAGAAGATAAATGGCTGAAGAGGTAAGGAGTCACTGAGGAGTACACAGTCACTCTCAAGGAAGCAGATACACAGCTGAGGAGGTCAGTGAGGAGTGCTCAGTCACCACCCAGGAGTTAGAGGTACGGCTGAGGAGGTGAGGGGTCACTGAGGAGTACACCAGTGAACCCTTAGAAAGAAGATGTAAGGTTGAGGAGGTAAGGGGTCACTGAGGCGCACATCGGTCAACTCCCAGGAAGAATAAGTACAGCTGAGGAGGTAAGGGGTCACTAAGGAGTGCAATATCAACCCCCAGGAGGCAGATGTATGGGTGAGTAGGTAAGGGGTCAACCCCCAGGAGGCAGATGTGTGGCTGAGACGTTGAGAAGGGTCATTGAGGAGTACACCATCACCGCCCCAGGAGGCAGCAGATTCTGAGCTCCTTGGCTCGCCATGTAGATCCCACTGTTACGTCACAGAGTGTCCACACTCTTTTGCTTTACAACCATCGGTCATATGGAGAGGAGTAACCTGCAGGCAAGAGAAGTAAGGTCAGTCTGTGTAGTGGAGTGGGGGTCCGAATGAGGCCCTCAGAACTAACAGCTTTGAAGTGGAAAGCAATGAAATAGGAGAATTACATCATAAAAGGCAGGGCTGAAGTCCACCAGAAGATATCCACAGTAGATGACTGCATGAGCCCACTAGTAGATAACCGCAGGAAAGGAGTGCGAGAGCCCACCAGAAGATAACCAAAGGAGAGGACTACGTGAGCTCATTAGAAGATAATTACAGGAGAGGAAGCTTACCAGAAGATATTTACAGGAGAAGACTGAGTGAGCCCACCAAAGGGTAACCAAAGGAGAGGACTGGGCGAGCCCACCAGAAGATAATTACAGCAGAAGACTGAGTGAGCCCACCAGAAGATAATTACAGGAGAGGACTGGGTGAGCCCACCAGAGGATAGTTACAGTAGAAGACTGGGCAAACCCACCAGAAGATAATTACAGCAGGACACTGGGTGAGCCCACCAGAAGATAATTACAGTAGAGGACTGGGTGAGCCCACCAGCGGATAATTACAGTAGAAGACTGGGCAAACCCACCAGATGACAATTACAGCAGAAGACTGGGTGAACCCACCAGAGGATAACCAAAGGAGAGGACTGGACAAGCCCACCAGAAGATATTTACAGCAGAAGACTGTGTGAGCCCACCAGAAGATAATTACAGGAGAGGACTGGATGAGCCCACCAGAAGATAATTACAGCAGAAGACTGGGTGAGCTCACCAAAGAAAAGGACTGTGGGAACCCACCAAAAGATAATTACAGGAGAGGATTGGGCAAGCCAACCACAAGATAATTACCGGAGAAGACTGGGTGAGCCCACCAGAAGATAATAACAGGACACAACTGTGCAAGTCCACCAGAAGACAATTACAGGAGAGGACTAGGCAAGCCCACCAGAAGAAAATTACAGCAGAAGATTGTGCGAGCCCTCCTGAAGGTAATTACAGGAGAAGACTCGGCAAGCCCACCACAAGATAATTAAAGACTTGGTGAGCCCACCAGAAGACAATTACAGGAGAGGAATGGGCGAGTCCATCAGAAGACAATTGCAGGAGAGGATTGGGTAAACCCACCAGAAGATAATTACAGGAGAGGATTGGGCGAGTCCATCAGAAGACAATTACAGGAGAGGATTGGGTGAATCCACCAGAAGATAATTACAGGAGAGGACAGCGATAGCCAACAAGAAGATGAGACCACACACAATCCAAAAATGAGCGATGTGGATGTCAATCCTTACCTGCTGGATCTCACGCATTGCCTGCCGGATTGATCTGTGGTAATGTTGGGACAACTTCAGTGATTTTGAGACCTGTGGTGGCTCATCTGGGACCGGGGGTACGGGAGACGGTGAGTTCTCATCCCCCAGAGACATCATTCTCTTCAGAAATTTCAGCTCCTCATAGTCCGGTTCCCAATGATTTATCTATAGAGAGAAAGGAATAACCAGACGATCTACCAAAAACTCTAACTACCCCACCAGGCCATAATATGTAGCGGAAACCTGTGATCAACAGTCATTTCCTGTCACAATGACAAACATAAAGCTGCCCGCACCCTAGACATGTCCACTGACCGCCCATGCACTGAAACAGTGGGCCGACTATAGAGAAAGGGACAAAAAAATGTTTGGCCAAATGTTTATACTAAGCGTCTCAAATTTTTCCTTATATTCCAAAGCCATATTGCTATTCTAAATTTCATGTATTCTATGTTGTCATGCTTTAGTATGCTTGAGTGCAGCCTTTTTTTGTATGTTTTACATGGGGGTAGCTTCCCTTGGTTTGCACCTAGTTCACATTAGTCTGGATGTGCCAGTCAGGTTTTTTTGTCTATTGAATGTTAGCTTGCTGACCGAGCACTCCGCCCCCACCAGGTGGTGATTTTAATTACACCAGGTCCCTACTTTACCCATAAATGCAGGCATTGCTGACAGAGGTGCATATTCACCCAGAAATTCAGATATCAGCCTAATAGAGGTATGTTCACATTAGGTCAGGGACTCACCAGTATTGAGACCACCTTGACGATGGTTGGTGGGCTTTAAAATGTTTGGCCAAATGTTTATACTAAGCGTCTCAAATTTTTCCTTATATTCCAAAGCCATATTGCTATTCTAAATTTCATGTATTCCATATTGTCATGCTTTAGTATGCTTGAGTGCAGCCTTTTTTTGTATGTTTTACATGGGGGTAGCTTCCCTTGGTTTGCACCTAGTTCACATTAGTCTGGATGTGCCAGTCAGGTTTTTTTGTCTATTGAATGTTAGCTTGCTGACCGAGCACTCCGCCCCCACCAGGTGGTGATTTTAATTACACCAGGTCCCTACTTTACCCATAAATGCAGGCATTACTGACAGAGGTGCATATTCACCCAGAAATTCAGATATCAGCCTAATACACGGATTTTGGTAAGAACTTACCTGTAAAATCCTTTTCAGCGAAGGAAGGAAGAGAGACACAGTATTCATTACTGATGGGTAGGCGGAGCCCCAGATCAGGATGTCACCTCAGATCAAAAGAGTGCTGACTGGCTGGCCCCTCCAGCTCGGGCTCCTCCTACTCAGCTCCAGTCGTACCAAAGCTTTTAGGAAAAGAGTCAAGATCACCAGCGGAGCAACATAACCCCTTCTGAAGGAACTTCAGAGAAAAAACACAAGGATACAGGTTATGCATGCAAAGAAAGCCAAAAACCACAGAGTTCCAGGTACTACTCACGGAACCTGACTACTGCGATGAGCTGGCGATGCTGGAACAGAGCCTTAGCGCGCTGACCTCAGCCCAGATAATCGCTATCAGATAAGGGTCGCGCTGCATCTGAAAACATCAACACACTTCTGCCTTGGGAGGGTGCTGTGTCTCTCTTCCTTCCTTCGCTGAAAAGGATTTTACAGGTAAGTTCTTACCAAAATCCGTGTTTCAGCTGCAGATGGAAGGAAGAGAGCCACAGTATTCATTACTGATGGGACGTCCCAAAGCAGTTCAAAAATAAGGGTGGGAAAAACCAACAAAAGGCAGAAACCCAACAACCTTAACAACAAAGCGCAACCAGCGCTAAACACAAGTTCATCCAGAACTTTAAACTACAGCTGCCTGCAGGACCCTACGTCCGAGGGCTGCATCAGCGGAAGCACTGACGTCCACTTTATAAAACCTTGTAAACGTGTGGACAGAGCGCCAAGTTGCCGCTCGGCAGAGCTGCACTGCCGAGGCACCTTGATGAAAAGCCCACGATGAGGCCACAGCTCTCGTGGAATGGGCTCGAATCTTAATCGGGCAAGATTCACCCCGAAGACGGTAAGCTTCCAAAATAGCTGACCGGATCCAACGAGCTATAGAATCCTTGGAAGCTCGTTGACCACGCCGACGACCTGCTGGAACCACAAACAGGGAGTCCGTCTTACGAAAACCTTGAGTAATAGATAGATAAAACTTCAAGGCCCGCACTAAATCCAATGTGTGTAAATCTCGCTCTTTCGCATTCTTCGGATCCGGACAGAGTGAAGGCAACACAATATCCTGGTTAACATGAAATTGTGACACCACTTTAGGCAAAAAATCACCCCGAGTGCGAAGCACTACACGATCCGGAAAAAACTCCAGAAAAGGAGGCGAACAAGAAAGAGCTGCCAACTCAGAAACTCTCCTCAAAGAAGTGACTGCAACAAGGAAAGCCACCTTCCAAGAAAGTAAAGAAAGGCTAGCAGAAACCATAGGCTCAAAAGGTTTATGCTGAAGAGCCTCCAAAACAAGGTTGAGCCGCCAAGGAGACACGGGTGCCTTCCGCGGCGGAAACTTACGAGATATACCTCGGAAAAAGGAGAGCACGTCTCTATTTGAAGCAATGGTTCTCCGGAACAATAAGGACAGAGCAGAAATCTGACCTTTCAGAGTGCTGACTGCCAAACCCTTGTCTAGCCCATGCTGCAGAAAAGCCAACAGGTTGGGAATGGAAAATTTTCTCGGGTTCCGAGAGGACCCCAAACACCACGAAAAGAAGGTTTCCCAAATTTTGTGGTAAATCCTAGTAGTAGCCGGACATCTTGCAGCACGAAGGGTAGCAATGACCTCGGCTGAGAAACCTCTACGGGTCAAGATTTCGGTCTCAAGAGCCACGCCGTCAAACGCAGGGACATCAAGTCCGGATGACAAACGGGCCCCTGAGTCAACAAGTCCGGTTGAAGAGGGAGTGGAAAAGGAGGTGCCGCCAACAGCGACATTATTGTCGAGAACCACACCCTTCTTGGCCAGTCTGGAGCTATCAAAATAGCTGGAATTCTCTCTAGTCTGATCCGACGCAGTACTAGAGGAAGTAAGGATATCGGCGGGAATACATAGATCAGCTCGAACTGATCCCACTGAGCCACTAGAGCATCCACCGCCATCGCCCTCGGGTCCTTGTACCTGGACATGAACGTCGGTAACTTGGCATTGGACCTGGATGCCATCAAATCCACTTGGGGGGTTCCCCAGCGAGAGCACAGTAGTGCAAAAACTTCCGGGTGGAGGCTCCATTCCCCGGGATCCATCCTTCTGCGACTGAGAAAGTCCGCTGTAATATTCTGAACCCCTGGAATGTGAATCGCCGAAATGGCTGGTACACTGGCCTCTGCCCAAATCAGAATTCGGGACACCTCTACCATGAGTCTGGAACTCCTTGTCCCACCTTGGTGATTGATATACGCGACAGCCGTCGCATTGTCTGTCTGCACTCGAACTGGCAGACCGCTCAAAGGGACCGTCCAATGTTGGAGGCAAAGGAAAATCGCCCTCAATTCCAGGATGTTGATCGGAAGAACAGACTCTTCCGATGACCATACCCCCTGAATCCAGAGATTGTTCCAAACACCCCCCCAGCCCGTCAGGCTGGCATCGGTGGTTATGACTGACCACTTCGGAGGAAGGAAAGACTTCCCAGGGAGAATGCCCCTGGACGTAACCACCATTCTAGAGAATCCCGCACCGCGCGAGAAATGGTGACACTGCAATCCAGCGATTGCGACTGATTCCATCGACTCAAGATGAACCTTTGGAGAGTCCTGGAGTGGAACTGGGCAAAAGGAATTGCCTCCATGGACGCCACCATCAGTCCCAGAAGACGCATACACTTCCGTAGAGACATTGCCGTTGAGGATCTCATAATCTGTACATGTCGAAGAAGACATGACTGTTTGTCTGGTGGTAGGGAAACTACCGACCGAAACGTGTCGAGATGCATTCCCAAAAAGAGGATTGTCCTTGATGGTTCCAGGGACGACTTCTCCCAATTGACCAGCCAACCGAAGTCCTTCAGAAACTGAAGAGACAAATCCCGAGCCGTCAACGCCTCCTCCTCCGAGGAAGCCACGATCAAAAGATCGTCCAGATAAGGGAGAATCGTAATCCCCTGTCTTCGAAGGATTGCCATGAGGGGCGCCAGAATTTTTGTAAAGACCCTTGGCGCTGAGGCTAAGCCGAACGGCAGAGCCACGAACTGGTAATGATTCTGACCTATGGCAAATCGAAGAAAGCGCTGATGAGCCTTTCCGATGGGAATATGCAAATAGGCGTCGCGAATGTCGATTGACACCAGAAAATCGTTCTGTGACAGAGCTGCCACAACGGAGCGAAGCGATTCCATGCGAAATTTCCGGGCATGGACATGCCGGTTTAATCGCTTGAGATCCAGAATCGGGCGAAATTTGTTCTCCTTTTTGGGAACTATAAAAAGGTTGGAATAAAAACCTTTCCCTCGGTCCTCTGACGGAACCGGTATCACTACACCCTTTTGTAGCAGAGATTCGACCTCTCGCTGTAGAGCGACAACAAGCTCGGGTTCCGACGGAACGCGAGATTGACAAAAAACATTTGGGGGTCGAGAAGCAAACTCTATGAAATAGCCTGACGACACTATCCGCGTTACCCAGGAATCTGGAACGCGAGCCATCCAAGCCGCCTTGAAAAGAAGCAGACGACCCCCCACTCGAGAATCCTCGAGTGGACCCCTGGCGTCAATCCGACTTTGCGGGCTTTTTGTCAAGTTCCCGCTTGTCCTGGCGGAAACTCCGCTTCCAGGGAGTACGAGTTTTCTGAGAGGATTTCTTTCCTGAGAAGGAAGGACGACCCGATCCCCATGAGGAGTGACTAGATCGTCCTCGGCACCGAAAGGACCGCCGACCACTATAGACACCAGGCTTACTGGACACCGAGGCCATGGCCCTACGCTGTGGTAATGCTGATTCCTTCGCCTTAGCCTTGGAAATCAGCTCTGTGAGGTCGGATCCAAAAAGATGGCCACCCTTGTAAGGTAAGGCCAACAACCCTTGTTTGGAAACTGCGTCTCCGGCCCACTGTCTGAGCCATAAAGCTCTTCTGACTGTGACCGCTGAAGCTTGCGCTTTGGCCAGCAGAGATGCCGTATCCAGACCGGCATCAAAGATATAACAGGCTGCCGTTTCTAACCATTCACAAGTTTCCCGTATCTCAGATAACGGAGATTCATTTTGCAACTCCGTCTTCAGACGTGCCAACCAGCCTAGAGAAGCTCTAGCAGCACACATGGATCCTAGCACTGCTCGGAATCCATGACCCGCAGCCTCATAGCTTGCTTTTGCCGCCAATTCTGTTTTTCTATCCAAAGGCTCCTGTAAGCTCGCTTTCCCCTTAATAGGGAGTAGTGAGGATTTACTAAGCTGAGATAAAGACACATCCACTTCAGGAGCAGAAGTCCAATTAGCCTTTAACTCCGCAGAGCAAGGATAAAGTGTATCCAAGAAATGCGTTCCATGAAAACGCTTATCTGGACATAGACGTTCCTCCTCTATTACACTATTAAGCTCATCCAGAGCTGGCAATGTTGTACGCGAAGCACGGGACTCCTGGAACATGCGTGCTGATTTACCAGGACGACTAGTTACCTCCTCCGGTAACTGTAATATATCTCTCATGGCTTCAATTAATGCCTCCGTACGCTTCGCCATAGAGGAACGCCCCTGCGGCTCGTCCGCATCTGAATCGGATATTTCTCCATTCGAATTTAAAGGGGAACTCTGCCCAATATCAGATACATCTGACTCGCTCCGTGTAGAGGCCGGTAACGGCCTGCGTCGCTTCCTCTGAGAAGAATTAGCAGACACATATTGACCTAAAAGGTCAGACAAGTTGTTGATCGATCGAGCGATATCATCCAATTTTTCACCGCTGTCGACCGCAGCGCTAGACGCTGTGGAGGTCTGCGTATCTGATTGCCGTAATGGCACTGGGACGTGGTCCGCGGCATCTGAACTCTGTTCAGACATGTCTCACCTGTATGAGCAGGTCAAAGCGGTAATACCAGCAAAAACTATGCGGTTTTTTTTTTTTTTTATATGCTGAAGGGTTAACGCTCCACCAGGCAGGGTTACCCCAGCGGTATTCAGTCAAAAAAGTTTGCTGGTAGAAATAACCCTCAGAGGGGTTAATATTGCAAACTCACCACAATATATATGCTTGTGAGCCCCAGCTAATTTTATGTCTCTAATGAGACTGCAGCTGCAGGATAGCGATCGCTGCGCTGCGGGGTGAGGAATCAGCACTCACCCAGCTGGCCGTGGTGTCTTATGAGGAGAGGAGCGGTCTGAGGAGCCCAGGAGCCTGTGTAATGGCCGCCACAGTGAGGGAGTCGCAGGAGAAACGCCAGAGCGCGCGTCTTCCTGCTCAGAAGACCGGGAATAGTTAGGCCACGCCCCCTGCTAGCTCAAATAATGAGCGCAAACTCCCCGCTCCTGCTCACTCTCTGTCCTGCAGGTATCTGCCTGCGGACAAAAGATCACCACATCTATACTGTAACAGCGCTGTCACAGCAGCGCTGAAGCATACTGACATACAAGTAATAGCGCTGCTCACCCAGACGCTAAAGCACTCACACATTATTATAATAAAAATTGTGTGGAGTACTGACCAGCTTAGCGCCACAGGGACCCTCAGGGGTTTCTGGCGCTATGCCCATGCTTCCCCCCAGGGCGGGAAGCGCAGTGACCCCAGTGTGTGGTTTGCGCCCCCGCCAGGGAAAACTCTCCTCATCCCCCAGGGCCGGCAAGGATTCTGCAGGGACCATTATGTAGCTACAGATCCGCCAAGGGAAAGGCTGGTGAAATACACTGATAAACATGTAATAGCGCTGCTCACTCAGACGCTAAAGCACTCACACATAATTATAATAAAAAATTTGTGTGGAGTACTCACCAGCCAAAAGCGCCACAGGGACCCTCAGGGGTTTCTGGCGCTGTGCCCATGCTTCCCCCCAGGGCGAGGAACGCAGTGACCGCACGTGTGGTTTGCGTCCCGCCAGGGAAGCTCTCCTCATCCCCCAGGGCTGGCAAGGATTCTGCAGGGACTTTGAGTAAATACAGATCCGCCAAGGGAGAGGTTGGGGTACAGCAGCGCTGGTACCCCTGAGACCTCTAGACCAACTGGTGATAAAAGTCTCCTGTCCGAATATAAAATAATAAAATCTTCTGAGGAGCTGCATTAGCAGCGACCATCCTCTGGACCTCAAATCTTAGACTGGAGCTGAGTAGGAGGAGCCCGAGCTGGAGGGGCCAGCCAGTCAGCACTCTTTTGATCTGAGGTGACATCCTGATCTGGGGCTCCGCCTACCCATCAGTAATGAATACTGTGGCTCTCTTCCTTCCATCTGCAGCTGAAAGAGGTATGTTCACATTAGGTCAGGGACTCACCAGTATTGAGACCACCTTGACGATGGTTGGTGGGCTTTAAAATGTTTGGCCAAATGTTTATACTAAGCGTCTCAAATTTTTCCTTATATTCCAAAGCCATATTGCTATTCTAAATTTCATGTATTCCATATTGTCATGCTTTAGTATGCTTGAGTGCAGCCTTTTTTTGTATGTTTTACATGGGGGTAGCTTCCCTTGGTTTGCACCTAGTTCACATTAGTCTGGATGTGCCAGTCAGGTTTTTTTGTCTATTGAATGTTAGCTTGCTGACCGAGCACTCCGCCCCCACCAGGTGGTGATTTTAATTACACCAGGTCCCTACTTTACCCATAAATGCAGGCATTGCTGACAGAGGTGCATATTCACCCAGAAATTCAGATATCAGCCTAATAGAGGTATGTTCACATTAGGTCAGGGACTCACCAGAATTGAGACCACCTTGACGATGGTTGGTGGGCTTTAAAATGTTTGGCCAAATGTTTATACTAAGCGTCTCAAATTTTTCCTTATATTCCAAAGCCATATTGCTATTCTAAATTTCATGTATTCCATATTGTCATGCTTTAGTATGCTTGAGTGCAGCCTGTTTTTGTATGTTTTACATGGGGGTAGCTTCCCTTGGTTTGCACCTAGTTCACATTAGTTTGGATGTGCCAGTCAGGTTTTTTTGTCTATTGAATGTTAGCTTGCTGACCGAGCACTCCGCCCCCACCAGGTGGTGATTTTAATTACACCAGGTCCCTACTTTACCCATAAATGCAGGCATTGCTGACAGAGGTGCATATTCACCCAGAAATTCAGATATCAGCCTAATAGAGGTATGTTCACATTAGGTCAGGGACTCACCAGAATTGAGACCACCTTGACGATGGTTGGTGGGCTTTAAAATGTTTGGCCAAATGTTTATACTAAGCGTCTCAAATTTTTCCTTATATTCCAAAGCCATATTGCTATTCTAAATTTCATGTATTCCATATTGTCATGCTTTAGTATGCTTGAGTGCAGCCTTTTTTTGTATGTTATAGAGAAAGGGATGTAGGCGGCAAACAAAACTCCTCCCTCCAGACTACCCGTCCTCCTAATCCTCTTTCCAGACTGCCTCATCCTCCTCCTTTCTCAGGGATGATAGTAGTGATTCATTGTGTGATTGGAAAACAGATTTTGGGTTCCTGGGGTCAGTGATGATGGTGTTGGGAACACCTGCCATGGACCCAATTGTCCATCTTTGTTTTTCATACTGCTCCGCTGGTCTGTCTGTCTATCGCGCACTGTGGTGGTGCGACTACACAGGGTGGTGCCTCGTCTGTGGAAGTGGGGAGTGATGTGGGAACGTGGGACGTCGTACTTCCCACTTGTTTCGTGGCCCAAGAGACATGCAGCGCACTCTCCAGGTTACCAGGCAACGCAGGACGCTGCCTTGCCTGGTGTTAGCCAATGGAGGGCATGTGTACACCCTGCTATGCAGGTGAGCTGAGATTGGCTACCTGGCCATGACTGGGGGCAATGCATCACCTGATTGCTATCCTTAGATTTGGGCCAGCTTTTAATCCTGTCCAGTGCTGTTTATTCAGTTCCATTGAGTAGTGGTGTGGCGACTAGTGATGAGTGAGTATACTCGTTGCTCGGGTTTTCCCGAGCACGCTCGGGTGTCCTCCAAGTATTTGGGCATGCTCGGAGATTTAGTTGTGTAGCCTCAGCTGCATGATTTGTGGCTGCTAGACAGCCTGAATACATGTGAGAAATGCCTGTTTGTTATTATTATACATTTTTTATAGCGCCATCTATTCCATGGCGCTTTACATGTGAGAAGGGGCAAATATAGACAAGTACAATAAACATGAGCAATACAGACACACATAAGTACAGAAGGAGAGAGGACCCTGCCCGCGAAGGCTCACAGTCTACAGGGGATGGGTGAAGATACACTAGGAGCGGGTAGAGCTGGTCGTGCGGCGGTACAGTAGACTGAGGACCACTTAGATTATAGGCTTGTCGGAAGAGGTTGGTCTTCAGGTTATTTTTGAAGGTTTCCATGGTAGGCGAGAGTCTGATGTGCTGGGTTTGTTAGGGAATCCCCACTTGTATTTAGGCTGTCTAGCAGTCGCAAATCATGCAGCTGCATCGACAGAAACTAAATCTCCAAGCACGCCAAAATACTCATAGGACACCTAAGCAAGCTTGGGAAAACCCGAGCAACGAGCATACTCGTTCATCACTAGTGTCGAGTGCTTCCTGGTTGGGTTCTGGTTGCTCCTCAGCAGCACTAATGGTCTTTACTGGTTCTTCTTCAATAGCTATTGTCCCAGGGTTTCCCTTTGATTATTTGGGTTTCCTGCCGCTCGCTTTGGATTTACTCGTTACCTGACATCGTCTGCGTCACCAGACGCCAGCTACCCTGTGACTGCAGTCTGTGAAGGGATCCTCACCTTCGGGAGTAGGTGAAGAACACTCGGCCTTAAACACTTGCCTAGCTGTGGTGGCTGGTGCAGAGTGCACGTGTAATTGTGCTTTTGCTGGTCCAATGTGAGACGCTACAGAGTAGTTCAGACCGGAGTGATAGAAGTTGTGCGGTTTCTGGTCATTACCTTCCCACACGGTTCTCTGAGGATTTCTCCGTATGGTTGGATCCCAGTTTCCTGGTGGAATTGCACTAGATCCATGAGTGAGGTGTGAGCGCGATCCTCTCCAGGAATCACGTAGCAGCCATTGGAGCGCACATCCACCATGTAATGGCGGCAAGTGGAGACTGATCTGACAGAGGAAGACACGGTAACGAGAGAGAAGACAGAGAGTGAAATGAATATCTGTACGGAACAGTGTAATGTGTCGATATAGTGACATAAAGCGATCTGCAGAGTGCGCCGCCAGACCCTCCGTGTGACCGGAGCGTGCTGGAAGTGCACCGACAGATCCACCGCGTGTCGGAAGCGCGCTGACAGACTCGCTGCGTGCCGAAAGACCCGCCGCGTGCCGGGAGCACGCCGACAGACTCGCCGCATGTCGAAAGACCCCCCGCGTGCCAGGAGAGCGTCGACAGACCCGCCCATAAAGGGAGCGCGCCGACAGACCCGCCACGTAAAGTGAGCGTGCCGACATATCCGCCGCGTGCCGACAGACTTGCCGTTTTAGATATATATTTATACATACACATTTTGCATGTGTAGGAATTAAATGATTTCTTGTATGGCAATATATAATGTATATTATATTGTAGTAAATGGAAGTATAAAGTGTTGTGGTATATAGAAGCATACAGTGGATATAAAAAGTCTACACTCCACTGATTCAATCATTTCAGAACTTGTTTCCCCCTTCAGTGTTGCCTAAAATCTGCACAATCCACTGAGAAAAAACTGAATTATTTTCGGGTGGAAAAATAAAATAATGTGGTTGCATAAATCTACAAATACATAAATACTGTGTTGCAGCCAGCTGGGTCAGGGTCTGTCAGCGCGGCCATCTAGATTTGGCGATCTTTGCAGGCTCCTTCATGCAGCAGCTCCATCTCTGTCAGATTGCGGGGACAACGCCTGTGTACAGCGTCCTCTTCATGTCACCACAGATTGCAGGGACATCTCCTGTGTACAGCGCCCTCTTAAGGTCACCACAGATTGCGGGGGCATCTCCTGTGTACAGCGTCCTCTTCAGGACACCACAGATTGCGGGGGCATCTCCTGTGTACAGCGTCCTCTTCAGGACACCACAGATTGCGGGGACAACGCCTGTGTACAGCGTCCTCTTCAGGTCACCACAGATTGCAGGGACATCTCCTGTGTACAGCGCCCTCTTCAGGTCACCACAGATTGCGGGGGCATTCCTGTGTACAGCGTCCTCTTCAGGACACCACAGATTGCGGGGGCATCTCCTGTGTACAGCGTCCTCTTCAGGACACCACAGATTGCGGGGGCATCTCCTGTGTACAGCGTCCTCTTCAGGACACCACAGATTGCGGGGACATCTCCTGTGTACAGCGTCCTCTTCAGGACACCACAGATTGCGGGGACATCTCCTGTGTACAGCGTCCTCTTCAGGACACCACAGATTGCGGGGGCATCTCCTGTGTACAGCGTCCTCTTCAGGTCACCACAGATTGCGGGGACATCTCCTGAGTACAGCGCCCTCTTCAGGTCACCACAGATTGCGGGGACATCTCCTGTGTACAGCGCCCTCTTCAGGTCACCACAGATTACGGGGACATCTCCTGTGTACAGCGCCCTCTTCAGGACACCACAGATTGTGGGGACATCTCCTGTGTACAGCGTCCTCTCCAGGACACCACAGATTGCGGGAACATCTCCTGTGTACAGCGCTCTCTTCAGGACACCACAGATTGCGGGGACATCTCCTGTGTACAGCACCCTCTTCAGGTCACCACAGATTGCGGGGACATCTCCTGTGTACAGCGTCCTCTTCAGGACACCACAGATTGCGGGGACATCTCCTGTGTACAGCGTCCTCTTCAGGACACCACAGTGTCATGTATAGTGTACAGTTCCTATAGCGTCTTGTGCTTGGGTGCGAGGAAAACACATGAGACATAGGTTGATATGAAATGACTTGTATTACTTCATACAAGCATGCTGAAAAGGTCACACAGTTTGCAGGAACAGCGACAGGAGACACAGCAGGCCAGAGTAACTTCAAGCACTACAATAAATCTCCAAAGCAGGTTCAGGATCTCTTCTCTGTACCGTAATTCCTCTGCAAACATGGATTCACCAAACAGCAGGTTTCCAGAGTCCAAAAGTGTTCCAAGGTTCCTCAGTAGGGAATAGCTGGAGTACAAGTCCAAGGCTTCCAGGAGTCAGGTCACAGACTGACTGAGGCTTGATTCAGGAGCACTGATTGTTCAGCTGAGGCTGCTTAAGAAGCAAGAGGGAAGAATCAGGGCGGGGAACATGAAAACTGGAAACTCCATATTAACTGAGGGCAAGAGCTGCAGAAAGACAGAAAGCAAAATGGCCGACGGAAAACTGAGTTTCAAGGAACATGTCAACAGAGACAAAGAACCTTACATTACTCCCCCCTTAGGGACAACCTCCGGATGACCTCATACCAGGCTTGTCAGGGTACCTCTGATGAAACTGGCGGAGCAGGCGAGGAGCATTTACATTATTGACTGGTTCCCATGAGTTGTCCTCCACTGGGTAGCCCTGCCATTTAATCAAATATTGCAACTGATTTCTGTACAACCTGGAATCTAGAATCCTTTCCACCATAAATTCTTCCTGACCATCGACCAGCACTGGGTCAGGGCAAGGAGAAGAACGTCCAGGAAACGTATTGGGTGTTGCAGGCCTTTAGTAGGGATACATGAAAGACAGGGTGGATTCTCATAGTTCTGGGCAGTTGAAGACGACAAGCAACAGCACTTATAATCTTATTGATCTTATAAGGTCCAATGTACTTATGTCCCAATTTAGACGATGGAATCTTTAATTTAAGATTTCTGGTTGACAGCCAGACCAAATCTGCTACCTTGAAAGCTGGTGCAGGTTTACGAAATTTATCTGCTGCTTTCTTGTACCTTTCTGACCAATTCTAGATTTTCCTTTAGAAGATCCATATTCTTTTGTAAAGAAGTGATTCTTTCAGCCACTGCCGGCAAGGGCGTATCTATGGGAAATCGAGGAAGAATGTTAGGATGATAACCTAGATTGGAGTAAAAAGGAGACTGCTTAGTGGAGCGCTCTGAGAGTTGTTATAAGAAACTCAGCCAGTGGAAGTAGATCCACCCAATCATCCTGTAGGTGGCAGATAAAACAGCGGAGATACTGCTCCAGGGTCTGATTGGTTCGTTCTGTCTGTCCATTAGTCTGGGATGAAAAGCAGAAGAAAGGTTTACTTAATGTCCAATGCTGCACAGAAATTTTGCCAAAACCTTGAAGTGAATTGCACCCCTCGATCCGAAATGACCTCATCCGGTACTCCATGTAGCGAAACACATCTTTAATCATCAAGTCTGATGTCTGTTTTGCAGTGGGTAAGCCGACACAAGGGATAAAATGAGCTGCCTTTGTTAGACGGTCAACCACCACTAGAATGGTGTTCGTTCCTTGAGAGGTTGGTAACTCCACAATGAAGTCCATAGAAATGGATCCCCACGGGCGGGACGGGTGGGAAGAGGTTGCAACAGACCAGCTGGTGAGGAGCGAGGTGTTTTGCATCTTGCACAGACTCACATGAAGTAACATAGTTTAAGACATCTTTCCTGTAAGTGGGCCACCAAAAGAAACGAGAAAGAAATTCTTGTGTCTTTAGAATTCCTCTATGCCCAGCTATCTTGGAATCGTGAATGATTGCAATACTCTCCAATCTGACTGTTTCAGGAATATACAGACGTTGTCCCAGAATCCACACACCATTCTTAAAGACAAGACTTATGTCCCTTGGGGGTTGAGCCAACAAAGAATCCGCATGGTATGCTTCCTTGATGTCCTTAAGTAGGTCTTGATTATGAATCACTCCCAGGAATCTAGAGTCAGGAAGAATAGTCTTAGGAGGAGTAAGTGGACGTGTCTCTGCTGAATGAATCCTAGAGAGTGCATCAGCCTTTCCATTGCGCGATCCTGGTCTATAAGAAATGACAAAATTAAATTGGTTTAGGAAAAGATTCCAGCGAGCCTGGCGAGGAGTCAGGCACTTAGCCGACCTGATAAATTCAAGGTTACGATGATCTGTCAGGACGACTATTTGCTGTGCAGCTCCCTGAAGAAGGTGTCTCCATTCCTTGAAGGCGGCAATAATGGCCAACAATTCTCTATTGCCCACATCGTAGTTCCTCTCAGCCGAAGACAACTGCTGGGAAAAGAAGGCACAGGGATGCAAGACATTCTTCTCACCTGTTCTCTGAGAGAGTATAGCTCCAACGGCACAGTCTGAAGCATCCACCTCTATTATGAAGGCAAGCTCGGGGTTGGGATGTACTAAGATAGGTGCGGTGGTAAATTTATCCTTTAAACAGGAAAATGCTTCCTGAGCTTGCGGGGTCCAGGAGAACCTAGACTGTTTCCGGGTAAGTTGGGTGATAGTGACACAACCTCAGAAAAATTCTTAATGAAACATCTATAGAAGTTGGCAAACCCGATGAAACGCTGCACCTCCTTCACATTTCTAGGAATTGGCCAATCCTTGATGGCTTGGGTCTTGCTTCCATCCATACTAAATCCCTTGCGTAGATAGTACATACCCCAGAAATTGAATTTCGGTCCTATGGAATTCAAATTTTTCAAGTTTGATGTAGAGATGGTTTTGTCTTAGGCGTTCTAAGACCATTCTCACATGTCCGTGATGTTCCTCTGTGGAGTTAAAAAAATTAGAATATCATCCAGATAAATCACCACAAATGTATCTAGGAGATCCCTGAAGATATCATTCACGAAGTGTTGGAAAGTGGCTGGGGCGGTACTCAGACCAAAAGGCATAACTAGATATTCAAAGGTTCATAGCGTGACCTGAAAGCAGTCTTCCATCATCCCCAGGTCTAATACGACCAAGTTATAGGCCCCACGGAGATCCAGTTTAGAGAAAATTTTTGGGATGCCGCACTCTCTCCAACACTCAGGGATTAAAGGCAATGGATAACGGTTTCTAATAGTAACCTTATTGATTCCTATAGTCTATGCAGGGTCTCAGAGATCCATCTTTCTTCTTCACAAAAAAGATGGGTGCACCTGCGGGAGATGAAGAGGGGCGTATGAAGCCCTTGGCTAAATTTTTCGTCTATAAATTCTTCAAAGCTTTTAGCTCGGGCCCCGCTAGGGGGTAAATCTTACAAAAGGTAATCTCGGCTCCAGGCAATAATTCAATTGACAATCATATGGACGGTGAGGAGGAAGCTGAACAGCGTTCTTCTTGTCACATAAATCCACATAGTCCTGGTATACAGCTGGTAGTTCAGGACTGACATGGTTCCTTTAGGAACAGAGCAAGCTGAAACTCCTTGACTCATCTGTTTCTCCGGAAAGTGTAATTCCTTGGTCTCCCAGTTTATCGTAGGATTCTGCGCCTGCAGCCATGGTAGCCCTAGAATAATGGGAAAGTGGGGAGAAGAGATAAGCATAAAAAGACATTTTCTCCTGATGATCTTTACCCATAATGACCCTCAAAGGCTCTGTTTCTTGATCCATGGTCCAGAAGTCAGTAGAGAGCCATCCACAGTCTCCATCTGTACGGAGTAGCCTTCTTCACTGAACGTATCCCCTGTTTCAGAGCAAAGGAGATATCCATAAAATATCCACTTGCTCCTGAGTCGATCATAGCAGAGCTAGACACCCAGACAGAGTCAAACCAGTTTTGATGGAAAGGAAGCAATGAGAATTGTTTCTTTTACAACTCAGCTGGGACACCGCTGAAGAAACTTGAAAAATTGCAGCGTTTATACCGTCATCGTCCCCCGAACTAACAGAGTTTAAGTCCGAGAAATCAAGATCTCTTGCAGCAGATCTCTCTGGAGCCTGAGGCTCGGAATGACAGAGCTCCTCTCGCAAACTCACAGTGAATGATGCTGCAGTAGTCTTACGAGAACGGCTGGGGCAGTTTATAATGAGTGACCTGACTTACCACAGTAGAAACATAGATTTTCCTTTATACGATGTTCTTTGCGTGCATCACTAACCCGTCTTTGTAAAGAGTCCACCTGCATGGTTCAGGTTCTGGTTCCCTTTGATCCTACTCAAAGGTTCCTTAGCTGAGGAGGGAGGTAGTAAAAGGTTAGTGCGATTATTTTCGAACCATCTCTCTTGTCTGCGTTCCAGTCAGACGAGCATCAATACGGATACAATAGTTAATAAAGCACCTAAAGCAGTGGGAGGTCGGCACGAGCAAGTTCATCCTTAATCAGTGGAGACAACCCTTTCCGAAAAATAGATTTTTTAGCGGAAGTGTCCCAAGTGGTATCAAGAGCCCACTCCTGAAATCCAGGCATATTCGGCTACTGAACGCTTACCTTGGCGCAAAGTTAACATGGCTGCTTCAGCTGTTGCACCTCGATTGGGGTCATCAAACACCTGCCCCATGGCTGAAATAAAAGCATCAAGGTGATTCAAACAATCATCCTCAGTCTCAATCAGAGGGTTTGCCCACATCAAAGCCTTATTGGTAAGCAACATGATTATAGTAAGCACTTTGGATCGTTCAGTGGGAAATTGTGAAGCATGTGCAGAGAAAATAAATTGCATTGATTAATAAATCCCTGATATTTCTCACGTTCACCGCCAAAAATGAAAAGGAGTAATTTGGGGATCCCAGAACTTGGGGTTATGGCAGAGCCTGGGCTCGTTCCTCTAGAGCCTCAATCCTGGCTCGCAATTCCTGGGTAGTCTGTCCAAACACTTGCAAATTATGATTAGTGAGTCCTGTAGGCTGCAAAACGGGTTTTTTAAAGTCTGTACATCTGAAAGGATTGTATCAGTCACTCCGCAAAGTTCCTTTAAGCGAGCCTCCATCTTCCAGATCTTTTAAGGCAGAAGGTGCTGGAAGAGAAGAGGAAAGAAAAAAAAAAAAACAATAGTGTTTACCTGTGGTAACACTCCAGAGAAAATTTTAAGGGAATGCGCTCACCTGGAATGGTTGTGAGAAGTCACAACCACTGTCATCACATAAGGTATTAAACGGACATCTGATATCCACAATCACAGCAGACACGCTTTCCCAGACCCAGCAGACACTAAACATTGGCTCCTGAATCTTGCATGTATAGTGTACGTTCCTATAGCGTCTTGTGCTTGGGTGCAAGGAAAACACAGGAGACATAGGTTAAATAAATGACTTGTATTACTTCATACAAGCATGCTGAAAAGTTCACACAGTTTGCAGAACAGCGACAGGAGACACAGCAGGCCAGGTAACTTCAAGCACTACAATAAATCTCCAAAGCAGGTTCAGGATCTCTTCTCGTACCGTAATTCCTCTGCAAACATGATTCACCAAACAGCAGGTTTCCAGAGTCCAAAAAGTGTTCCAAGGTTCCTCAGTAGGGAATAGCGGAGTACAAGTCCAAGGCTTCCAGGAGTCAGGTCACAGACTGACTGAGGCTTGATTCAGGAGCACTGATTGTTCAGCTGAGGCTGCTTAAGAAGCAAGAGGGAAGAATCAGGGGGGAACATGAAAACTGGAAACTCCAATTAACTGAGGGCAAGAGCTCAGAAAGACAGAAAGCAAAATGGCCGACGGAAAACTGATTTCAAGGAACAGTCAACAGAGACAAAAGAACCTTACACACAGATTGCGGGGACATCTCCTGTGTACGGCGTCCTCTTCAGGTCACTACAGATTGCGGGGACATCTCCTGTGTACGGCGTCCTCTTCAGGACACCACAGATTGCGGGGACATCTCCTGTGTACAGGCACTCTTCAGGTCACCACAGATTGCGGGACATCTCCTGTGTACAGCATCCTCTTCAGTCACCACAGATAGGGGGGGCATCTCCTGTGTACGGCGTCCTCTTCAGGTCACTACAGAGTGCGGGGACATCTCCTGTGTACGGCGTCCTCTTCAGGACACCACAGATTGCGGGGACATCTTCTGTGTACAGCGCCCTCTTCAGGACACCACAGATTGCGGGGCATTCCTGTGTACAGCGCCCTCCAGGTCACCACAGATTGCGGGGACATCTCCTGTGTACAGCGCCCTCTTCAGGTCACCACAGATTGCGGGGACATCTCCTGTGTACAGCGTCGTCTTCAGGACACCCAGATTGTGGGGACATCTCCTGTGTACAGAGCCCTCTTCAGTCACCACAGATTGTGGGGACATTCCTGTGTACAGCGTCCTCTTCAGGACACCACAGATGCGGGACATCTCCTGTGTACGGCGCCCCTTCAGGACACCACGGATTGTGGGACATCTCCTGTGTACAGCGTCCTCTTCAGGACACCACAGATTGCGGGACATCTCCTGTGTACAGCGCCTCTTCAGGTCACCACAGATTGCGGGGGCATCTCCTATGTACAGCGCCCTCTTCAGGACACCACAGATTGCGGGGACATCTCCTGTGTACAGCGTCCTCTTCAGGACACCACAGATTGCGGGGACATCCTGTGTACAGCGCCCTCTTCAGGTCACCACTGACTGCGGGGGCATCTCCTGTGTACAGCGCCCTCTTCAGGTCACCACTGATTGCGGGGGCATCTCCTGTGTACAGCGTCCTCTTCAGGACACCACAGATTGTGGGAAATCTCCTGTGTACAGCGTCCTCTCAGGTACCACAGATTGCGGGACATCTCCTGTGTACAGCGCCCTCTTCAGGTCACCACTGATTGCGGGGGCATCTCTGTGTACAGCGTCCTCTTCAGGACACCACAGATTGCGGGGACATCTCCTGTGTACAGCGTCCTCTTCAGACACCACAGTTGCGGGGACATCTCCTGTGTACAGCGCCTCTTCAGGTCACCACAGATTGCGGGGGCATCTCCTGTGTACAGCGTCTTCAGGTCACCACAGACTGCGGGGACATCTCCTGTGTACAGCGTCCTCTTCAGGACCACCATAGATTGAGGGACATCTCCTGTGTACAGCGTCCTCTTCAGGTCACCACAGATTGGGGGGACATCTCCTGTGTACAGCGCCCTCTTCAGGTCACCACAGATTGCGGGGACATCTCCTGTGTACAGCGTCCTCTTCAGGTCACCACAGATTGCGGGGACATCTCCTGTGTACAGCGTCCTCTTCAGGTCACCACAGATTGCAGGACATCTCCTGTGTACAGCGTCCTCTTCAGGACACCACAGATTGCGGGGGCATCTCCTGTGTACAGCCCCTCTTCAGGTCACCACAGATTACGGGGACATCTCCTGTGTACAGCGTCCTCTTCAGGTCACCACAGATTGAGGGGGACATCTCCTGTGTACGGCGTCCTCTTCAGGTCACCACAGATTGCGGGGACATCTCTTGTGTACGGCGTCCTCTTCAGGTCACCACAGATTGCGGGGACATCTCCTGTGTACAGCGTCCTCTTCAGGACACCACAGATTGCGGGGACATCTCCTGTGTACAGCGTCCTCTTCAGGACACCACAGATTGTGGGGACATCTCCTGTGTACAGCGTCCTCTTCAGGTCACCACAGATTGCGGGGACATCTCCTGTGTACAGCGCCCTCCTCAGGACACACAGATTGCGGGTCATCTCCTGTGTACAGCGTCCCCTTCAGGACACCACAGATTGCGGGGCATCTACTGTGTACAGCGCCCTCTTCAGGACATCACAGATTACGGGGACATCTCCTGTGTACGGGTCCTCTCAGGACACCACAGATTGCGGGGACATCTCCTGTGTACGGCGTCCTCTTCAGGTCACCACAGATTGCGGGGACATCTGTGTACAGCGCCCTCTTCAGGTCACCACATTGCGGGGACTCCAGTGTACGGCGCCCTCTTCAAGTCACCACAGATGCGGGGGCATCTCCTGTGTACGGCGCCCTCTTCAAGTCACCACAGATTGCGGGGTCATCTCCAGTGTACAGCGGTCTCTTCAGGTCACCACAGATTGCGGGGACATCTCCTGTGTACAGCGCCCTCTTCAGGTCACCACAGATTGCGGGGACATCTCCAGTGTACAGCGCCCTCTTCAGGTCACCACAGATTGCGGGGACATCTCCTGTGTACAGCGTCCTCTTCAGGTCACCACAGATTGCGGGGACATCTCCAGTGTACAGTGCCCTCTTCAGGTCACCACAGATTGCCCCTTGAGTTCAGGTCTGGGCTCGGACGCTTGAGAACTTCCATCTTCTTCTAGAGTAGCCGTTCTTTTGGTGGTCTGGAGGTCACTTTGGATCATTGTCGGTCACATTCCTCCACATTTTCAGCTTTTCAGCAGGCGGGAAGGTTCTGATGGAAAATGGACTGATACTTGTGCTGGACATTCCTCCCTCCTCCTTGGCTAAAGCCTCAGTTCTAGCTGACGAAAAACAGCCCACAGGACAATGCTGCCCCCATATGCCTCACTCTGGGAATGGGGGTCTCCTGGAGATGACCGATGTCAGCTTATGCCTAGTGGAACTATGGAAGCAAAGTTCCCCCTCGGTCTCATCGGACAGATCACGTTTTCCAAGAGGCTTCTGGCCGACATGACGGAGGTTCTGGCATCTGCTAATGTCACTGATGGGCCAGATTTCAGCCCCTTCTTGATGAAGTCCTCAGTGTCTCAGTAGATCTAATGCCTGGAAATGTTTTGGTACCTTCTGACAACTTTCCACACTGAGATCCTTTGATGTTGTCATCTGCTTACAGACCAGAAAATGTCAGGAAAATCCTCCCGGGGAAGCGACACTTTCTGGGGTTAATCAGAATCACTGTACATGACAGCAGCCGAGCGTTGACTACTATGTAACATGAGGAAATGTGATCGGCTGATTCTGAGCACAACCACATCCCAACTATAAGAGGATGCTCATACCTATGCAACCGCATAATTGTAGTTTTTGCCTTTTTATTTCTCCCCTCAGATTGATTTCACTTTGTTTCTCACTGGATTTGCACAGAGCACGGTGACATTAGAGGGGGAAAGTCCTGATATAACAGATAAGATGGTTTACTAGACAGAACCAGATCTTTCCTAGGGGCGTGTAGACTTTGTATATTCGCTGCACACCGCTCATGTGCCATAATGCAACATTTACTGTAGCTGTATAGTGCAAACAATCTGCATGTGGAACCAAGGACTACTGCGCGCGGAGCCCAGTCCTTCTGGTGCGTGGAGCCCAACCCTTCTGCGCGTTGCGTGCAGACCCAACCATTCTGCGCGTGGCGCGCAGAGCCCAACCCTTCTGCGCGTGGCGCGCAGAGCCCAACCCTTCTGCGCGTGGCGCGCAGAGCCCAACCCTTCTGCCTGCGCGCGAGCCCAACCCTTCTGCGCGCGCGCGAGCCCAACCCTTCTGCTGCGCAGAGCCAACCCTTCTGCGCAGGAGCCCCAACCCTTCTGCGCGCGGAGCCCAATCCTCTCTGCGCGCGGCGAGCCCAACCCTTCTGCGCTGACGGAGCCCAACCCTTCTGCGCCGGGGCGGAGCCCAACCCATCTGCATGCGGTGTGCGGAGCCCAACCCTCCTGCGCGCGGTGAGCAGAACCCAACCCTCCTGCGCGCGGTGTGCGGAGCCCAACCCTCCTGCGCGCGGTGTCGGAGCCCAACCCTCCTGCGCGCGGTGTGCGGAGCCCAACCCTCCTGCGCGCGGTGTGCGGAGCCCAACCCTCCTGCGCGCGGTGTGCGGAGCCCAACCCTCCTGCGCGCGGTGTGCGGAGCCCAACCCTCCTGCGCGGTGTCGGAGCCCAACTCCTCTTTGCGCCGGTGGCGTGAGCCCAACCCTCCTGCGCGCGTGTGCGGAGCCCAACCCTCCTGCGCGCGGTGTGCGGAGCCCAACCCTCCTGCGCCGGTGTACGGAGCCCAACCCTCCTGCGCGCGGTGTGCGGAGCCCAACCCTTCTGCGCACGGTGCGTGGAGCCCAACTCTTCTGCGCATGGTGCGTGGAGCCCAACCCTTCTGCGTGTGGTGCCCAACCCTCCTGCGCGCGGTGTGCGGAGCCCAACCCTCCTGTGCGCAGAGCCATTCCTCACCTGTAGCTCAGGATGTACCCCGCTCGCGTCTGGCTGATCCGGATAAGGAAATCTCCGGGGTCTTTAGCCATCAGTAGATTCTCTGTGTCTCTACAACATAACATTGCTTAGGATTAACCCCTCACTCACCCTCCTGCTCCAGCAGCTCAGGGTTAACCCTGACAGGAGGAGTTTCCACACACATCCCTGCAAGGACTCCATGAGGACAAACAAAGCAGAGCTGAGCAAGTGAGGAAGATGCATTGTCAGTCATACCCACACTGTGCTCACTGAGCAACTATCCGCCAACTGAGAGGACAATTCATCCATTGTCAGTCACCCTCACACTGCGCTCACTGAGCAACTATCTGCCGACTCAGAGGACAATCCATCTGTAACGATAACGTAAAATATGACGTAAGATGCTCCTGATTATCATGTATGACTTTTCTGGAACATTCCAGAATCTTCCATTCGCTACAATGATTCAAAGCAGCACAGAGCCCAGTGACCCCCTCTTGTCACACACTGCAGCCTTGTGCCTGCAGCTTCGCAGCCTGTGACACTGTTCTTCCCTCCCCCCCAGCCTGCACACACACTCAGTGTAACCTGAGATGCCAGTGCGTGATTTCCCTCCTCACAGCAGGGGGTCTCTTTGTTCCAAAACATGTACAGCTCTCTCATAGACAATAATGGGAACCTAATTATTTGGTCATAAAACGCTGTGAGTTTATGATAAAAAGACAAAAGCTAAATTTCTGCAACGTGCTCCGAATCAGGCTCCACTACAGTGGTTCTTGCTAAGTTCTAGCCCCAACAGAATCCGAGAAATGGATTTCTCCTAAACGGTGTGAACTAACTACCCCATGTTTGGTTGTGGATGAATGCCAGCGACACGCTGGATAAGATGGTACTATGTGCGTTTCTATACAAGGTACCCTCTGTGAAATATGAGTAATATAAGTTTCAGAACCAAAATCTGCAGCTTTGAGCTAGGGGAGGGGGCCAGTAAACCAGCCCCTTTAGTGAGGTCACAAGCCCAGATGTATAAGTCTGCAACTGAGCCCCCTCTGGTCATTCTAGCCTGGGATGCCGTGCCAGTAGGATCTCAAATGCATTGTGACATCTGGTTCCTCCCCCCAGAATGGTTTTGCCTAAGATGATCTAAGCAGTACGTGAGTTTATTTTCTTCTCTTAAATCCCCTTTTATTTTTAATTGCATTGTACATATTTTTAATTGTCTCACTTTGTAAAATCTTTTCATATCTTCTGTAAACACTGCCTATCTTTTTGGAGTAAAATATAAAATTACTAGTTAGTCTCTATGCTCTATAACGAATTTGCACGTGCCTGAAGTGAACTACGCTACTAAATTGGGGTAGCCTCTGCCCCACATTCTAGACCCAGAGGCTGGTAGCAGCGTGTGTGTGCTGGGCTTTGGCTATAGCTGGCAGTGACGGAGCGGGTTTTTTAAGTGTATTGCCCGGCTGCGGCTAGGAGTAGTTATAATCCCCTCACTGCAGCGTGCCCAATAGCCAGTACACGTCCAAGCGGCCCATCCGGCGACTAATTATCCAAGGTGTAGTTCCCTGACTGACCTGAGGGTAAGGGGGGTGCCGGAGAGCTTGCAAGTTCCTAAGCGGAATTGGAAAGAGGGATAAATATAAATCCCTGCAGATCGTGACATATTTGTGGCAGCGGTGGGATCATAATCCGTGATCCCCCGGGCCTGTGTGTGTTGTTCCTTACATTGGTGGCAGCGGTGGGATCATAATCCGTGATCCCCCGGGCCTGTGTGTGCCGTTCATTACACCATCCATTGTCAGTCATACCCACTCTGCGCTCACTGAGCAACTATCTGCCGACTCAGAGGATAATCCATCCATTGTCAGTCACCCTCACACTGCGCTCACTGAGTATTCTTCGCCAGCTCAGAGGACAATCCATCCATTGTCAGTCACCCTCACACTGCGCTCGCTGAGTATTGTCCGCCAGCTCAGAGGACAATCCATCCATTGTCTGTCACCCTCACACTGCGCTCACTGAGTTTTCTCCGCCATCTCAGAGGACAATCCATCCATTGTCAGTCACCCTCACACTGCGCTCGCTGAGCAACTATCCGCCAGCTCAGAGGACAATCCATCCGTTGTCAGTCACTCTCACACTGCGCTCACTGAGTATTCTCCGCCAGCTCAGAGGACAATCCATCCATTGTCAGTCACCCTCACACTGCGCTCACTGAGTATTCTCCACCAGCTCAGAGGACAATCCATCAATTGTCAGTCACCCTCACACTGCGCTCACTGAGTATTCTCCGCCAGCTCAGAGGACAATCCATCCATTGTCAGTCACCCTCACACTGCGCTCGCTGAGTAATTAATTCTCCACCGGCTCATTTCCGGATGCCTGGAACACTACCTGCGTGAGATCATGCCATGCAGCCATGGAGGGTAGACGCCGTCATCCTGCACCTTCTTAGTCTGAGTGTCTTTGAACCAAAGCAGGGTTTTCCGCCGCTGCATCAGCTTCTTTTCGCCATGCTCGTGACTGCTGGGAACTCCGGGACGCACAATGGGATTGTCAAATGGAGAAAGCTGCAACCAACGACAAGACACGGTCACCAGGCGGTGAGGTCACAGCAGGACACGTGTGGGAGAAAAGCAAAGATCCTGTCACATGCCTGCAACAGATGGCTACGGGGGCGGGGCACCGGCGGCTCCGCGGGGGTGTCACCCAATGAATGCTTTATAAGAGGCCTATGTCGTGGCAGAGGCACCGGGAAGGATGTACCTCCTGAAATACATTAAGATGGCATTGATCCAGAAAGACATTAGACAAAGTATGATGGATGCAAGGACAACACACAACCCAAAAAAACACCCCCTAACAGTGACACCACTCATCCCTGTACCCACTCCCAATTAGTGACATCATACAGCCTAGCGTCCCCAAATAGTGACATCACACACCCCTGTAACCACCCCAGTAACACAGTAACATGATGCAGCCCCGTACTGTGAGAGGTCTCCCCTTTCTCCTCCTTCTGGCGTCTAATCCGCTCCTCCGCCTCCAGTTCTTCTCGTCTCTTCTTCTCAAGTGTCCTTACTTCTTTCAGTAGCTTGAGGAATGCTCTGCGGCAGAGGTGACCCTTGTACCCTGAAGGGACGACAGACAGAGGATGATGACCGCCACCACTGAGGACTGTAGACATAGGATGGTGACCCCACCACTGAGGACTGTAGACAGAGGATGGTGACCACCACCACTGAGGACTGTAGACATAGGATGGTGACCACCACCACTGGCGACTGTAGACATACAATGGTGACCACCACCCTGAGGACTGTAGACATAGGATGGTGACCACCACCACTGAGGACTGTAGACATAGGATGGTGACCACCACCACTGGGGACTGTAGACACAGGATGGTGACCACCACCACTGGGGACTGTAGACAGAGGATGGTGACCTCCACCACTGAGGACTGTAGACAGAGGATGGTGACCACCACCACTGAGGACTGTAGACAGAGGATGGTGACCACCACCACTGAGGACTGTAGACATACGATGATGACCACCACCACTGAGTACTGTAGACAGAGGATGGTAAGCACCACCACTGAGGACTGTAGATATAGGATGGTGACCACCACCACTGAGGACTGTAGACAGAGGACGGTGACCACCACCACTGAGGACTGTAGACATAGGATGGTGACCACCACCACTGAGGACTGTAGACAGAGGATGGTGACCACCACCACTGAGGACTGTAGACAGAGGATGGTGACCACCACTGAGGACTGTAGACAGAGGATGGTGACCACCACCACTGAGGACTGTAGACAGAGGATGGTGAGCACCACCACTGAGGACTGTAGACAGAGGATGGTGACCACCACCACTGAGGACTGTAGACATAGGATGGTGACCAGCACCACTGAGGACTGTAGACATAGGATGGTGACCACCACCACTGGGGACTGTAGACATACAATGGTGACCACCACCACTGAGGACTGTAGACAGAGGATGGTGACCACCACCACTGAGGACTATAGACAGAGGATGGTGATCACAACCACTGAGGACTGTAGACAGAGGATGGTGACCACCACAACTGAGGACTGCAGACAGAGGATGATGACCACCACCGCTAAGTACTGTAGATATAGGATGGTGACCACCACCACTGAGGACTGTAGACAGAGGATGGTGACCACCACCACTGAGGACTGTAGACATAGTATGGTGAGCACCACCACTGAGGACTGTAGATAGAGGATGGTGACCACCATCATTGGGGACTGTAGACATAGGATGGTGACCACCACCACTGAGGACTGTAGAGAGGATGGTGATCACCACCACTGAGGACTGTAGACAGAGGATGGTGACCACCACAACTGAGGACTGCAGACAGAGGATGATGACCACCACCGCTAAGTACTGTAGATATAGGATGGTGACCACCACCACTGAGGACTGTAGACATAGGATGGTGACCACCACCACTGAGGACTGTAGACATAGGATGGTGACCACCACAACTGAGGACTGTAGACAGAGGATGGTGACCCCACAACTGAGGACTGTAGACAGAGGATGGTGACCACCACAACTGAGGACTGTAGACAGAGGATGGTGACCACCACAACTGAGGACTGTAGACAGAGGATGGTGACCACCACAACTGAGGACTGCAGACAGAGGATGATGACCACCACCGCTAAGTACTGTAGATATAGGATGGTGACCACCACCACTGAGGACTGTAGACATAGTATGGTGACCACCACAACTGAGGACTGTAGACAGAGGATGGTGACCCCACAACTGAGGACTGTAGACAAAGGATGGTGACCACCACAACTGAGGACTGTAGACAAGAGGATGGTGACCACCACAACTGAGGACTGTAGACAGAGGATGATGACCATCACAACTGAGTAAACTGTAGACAGAGGATGGTGACCACCACTGGGTACTGTAGACATAGGATGGTGACCACCACCACTGAGGATTGTAGACAGAGGATGGTGACCACCATCACCAGGAACTATACACAGTATGATGACCACCACAATCACCACTGGAAAACTATAGACCAAGGATGATGACCATCACTGGGAACTATAGACAGAGGCTGGTGACCAACACCACCGGAGACTATAGGTAAAGGATGGAGACCACCATCGAGGTCTACAGACAGGATGAGAACCACCACAGGTGACTATAGACAGTGTAAGAACCACCACCGGGGACTACAGACAGGATGAGAACCACCAACAAGGACTATAGACAGGATGAGAACCACCACCGGGGACTATAAACAGGATGAGAACCACCACAGGGGAGTATAGACAGGATGAAAACCACCACCGGGGAGTATAGACAGGATGAGAACCACCACCGGGGACTATAGACAGGATGAGAACCACCGGGGACTATAGGTTGAGTATGGTGGTGGTGACATTGTTGCGCCCCTGTGGTCTCAGTCGCCACAGGGTGCTGCACTTCATTCAGAGGTGTGGTACTCTGCTCTCACGTAAGGAGGTGGCACTGCCAGGACTCACATACTTCCACCCAACACCAGACCTCTCAGGGCCCGGGAGGTGCTAGGTAGAGCGTGTGGGTGGACAAAGTAGAGAGGGGGAGGAGCTGAGTGAGTGGCGAGAAAGAACACCGTTTGAGAAGAGTCTGCAGCGGGGACTGAAGGAGCCAGGAGCTCTTCCCCAGACTACAGAGAGAGAGAGAGAAGTGAAGAAGAACGGAGAAGGGGGAGTGAAGTGCAGAGAGTAGCTCTTGAAGGAAAGAGAGAAAGAGTCTACAGGGGGCTGAAGCTGAGAGCAGCTTGTCCCCATGTCATGGAAATATATATGTATTCCATATATTCAAAGTATATTCACATATATGTATTCACAGTTCACAGTTAGATAGATCTCACTTGCTAAAAAACCCTGTGCTCACATATTTCTAGGCCAGCTATAATCAGTCGTTTTAAAGAAATCTGGCCTTCATAAGGCCTTCGTAAAGGAACAAATGCATGAAGTACAAAAAGTCCTATTAGATATCTGTTGTTTACATTATAGTTATGCAAGACAACTAGGTCAAGAGAATATAAACAATAATTCTGCAACTTCAGCTCTTTTAACCCTTAGTGACAGAGCCATTTTGCAGCTTAATGACCGGGCCAATTTTTACAATTCTGACCACTGTCACTTTATGAGGTTATAACTCTGGAACGCTTTAACGAATCCAGCTGATTCTGAGATTGTTTTTTCGTGACATATTGTACTTCACGTTAGTGGTAAAATTTCTTTGATATGACTTGTGTTTATTTATGAAAAAAACGGAAATATGGCGAAAATTTTGAAAATTTAACAATTTTCAAACTTTAAATGTTTATGCCCTTAAATCAGAGAGATATGTCACACAAATTTCTTAATAAATAACATTTCCCACATGTCTACTTTACATCAGCACAATTTTGGGACCAAAATTTTTTTTTGTTACGAAGTTATAAGGGTTAAAAGTTGACCAGCGATTTCTCATTTTTACAACACCATTTTTATTTTAGGGACCACCTCACATTTGAAGTCACTTTGAGGGGTCTATATGATAGAAAATAGCCAAAAGTGACACCATTCTAAAAACTGCACCCCTCAAGGTGCTCAAAACCACATTCAAGAAGTTTATTAACCCTTTACGTGCTTCACAGGAACCGAAGCAATGTGGAAGGAAAAAATTAACATTTAACTTTTTTTGCAAAAACTTTACTTCGGAACCTATTTTTTTTATTTTTACAACTGTTAAAAGAAAAAATGAACCACAAAATTTGTTGTGCAATTTCTCCTGATTAAGCCGATACCCCATATGTGGGGGTAAACCACTTTTTGGGCGCACGGCAGAGGTTGCAAGGGAAGGAGCGACATTTGACTTTTTCAACGCAGAATTGGCTGGACGCCATGTCGCGTTTGTAGAGGCCCTGATGTGTCTAAACAGTGGAAACCCATCACAAGTGACCCCATTTTGGAAACTAGACCCCCTAAGGAACTTATCTAGATGTGTGGTGAGCACTTTGAACCTCCAAGTGCTTCACAGAAGTTTATAACATAGAACAGTGAAAATAAAAAATCATATTTTTTCCACAAAAACAATCTTTTCACCCCAATTTTTATTTTCCCAAGGGTAACAAGACCCCAAAAGTTTTTGTGCAATTTGTCCTGAGCATTCTGATACCCCATATGTGGGGGTAAACCATTGTTTGGGTGCAAGGCAGAGCTTGGAAGGGAAGGAGCGCCGTTTGACTTTTTCAGCGCAGAATTGTCTGGACGTCATGTCGTGTTTGTAGAGGTCCTGATGTGTCTAAACAGTGGAAACCCCCCACAAGTGACCCATTTTGGAAATTAGACCCCCTAAGGAACTTATCTAGATGTGTGGTGAGCACTTTGAACCTCCAAGTGCTTCACAGAAGTTTATAACATAGAACCGTGAAAATAAAAAATCATATTTTTTCCACAAAAACGATCTGTTCACCCCAATTTTTATTTTCCCAAGGGTAACAAGACCCCAAAAGTTTTTGTGCAATTTGTCCTGAGCATGCCGATACCCATATGTGGGGGTAAACCACTGTTTGGGCGCACGGCAGGGCTTGGAAGTGAAGGAGCGCCGTTTGACTGTTTCAAACCAAAATTGGCTGGAATTGAAATTGGACGCCATGTCGCGTTTGGAGAGCCCTGATACGCCTAAACAGTCGAAATCCCCCACAAATCACACCATTTTGGAAACTAGACCCCTTAAGGAACTTATCTAGATGTGTGGTGAGCACTTTGAACCCCCAAGTGCTTCACAGAAATTAATAAACGTAGAGCTGTGAAAATAAAAAATCATTTTTTTCCTCAAAAATGATTCTTTAGCCCGCTATTTTTTTTATTTTCCCAAGGGTAACAGGAGAAATTGGACCCAAAAAGTTGTTGTGCAATTTTTCCTGAGTATGCTGATACCCCATATGTGGGGTGAAACCACTGTTTGGGCGCATGGGAGAGCTTGGAAGGGAAGGAGCGCCATTTTGTAATGCAGACTTTGATGGAATGTTCTGCGGGCGTCATGTTGTGTTTGCAGAGCCCTTGATGTGCCTAAACAGTAGAAACCCCTGCAAGTGACACCATTTTGGAAACTAGACCCCCCAAGGAGATTATCTAGATGTGTGGTGAGCACTTTGAACCCCAAGTGCTTCACAGAAATTTATAAACGCAGAGCCGTGAAAATGAAAAATCATTTTTTTTCTCAAAAATGTTTTTTTAGCCAGCTATTTTTTATTTTCCCAAGGGTAACAGGAGAAATTAGAATCCCAAAATCGGTGTTCAATTTGTCCTGAGTACGCTGATACCCCATATGTTGGGGTAAACCACTGTTTGGGCGCACGGCAGGGCTCGGAAGGGAGGGAGCGACATTTGACTTTTTGAAAGCCACGTCGTGTTTGGAGACCCCCTGATGTGTCTAAACAGTGGAAACCCCCACAAGTGACCCCATTTTGGAAACTAGACCCCTTAAGGAACTTATCTAGATGTGTGGTGAGCACTTTGAACCCCCAAGTGTTTCACAGAAATTTATAAACGCAGAGCCGTGAAAATGAAAAATCATTTTTTTTCTCAAAAATGTTTTTTTTAGCCAGCTATTTTTTATTTTCCCAAGGGTAACAGGAGAAATTAGAACCCCAAAATTGGTGTGCAATTTGTCGTGAGTACGCTAATACCGCATATGTTGGGGTAAACCACTGTTTGGGCGCACGGCAGGGCTCGGAAGGGAGGGAGCGACATTTGATTTTTTGAAAGCCACGTCGTGTTTGGAGACCCCCTGATGTGTCTAAACAGTGGAAACCCCCCACAAGTGACCCCATTTTGGAAACTAGACCCTTAAGGAACTTATCTAGATGTGTGGTGAGCACTTTGAACCCCCAAGTGTTTCACAGAAATTTATAAACGCAGAGCTGTGAAAATAAAAAATCATTTTTTTTCTCAAAAATGATTTTTTTAGCCAGCTATTTTTTATTTTCCCAAGGGTAACAGGAGAAATTAGAACCCCAAATTGGTGTGCAATTTGTCCTGAGTACGCTGATACCCCATATGTTGGGGTAAACCACTGTTTGGGCGCACGGCAGGGCTCGGAAGGGAGGGAGCGCCATTTGACTTTTTGAACGCCACGTCGTGTTTGGAGACCCCCTGATGTGCCTAAATAGTGGAAATCCCTCAATTCTAGCTCCAACCCTAACCCCAACACACCCCTAACCCTAATCCCAACTCTAAACTAACCTAAATCCCAACCCTAATTGTAACCCTAACCTTAATTGTAACCCTAACTCTAATTGTAACCCTAACCCTAATTTTAACCCTAACCCTAATTGTAACCTTAACCCTAATTATAACCCTAATTATAACCCTAACCCTAAGGCTAGGTTTATTTTGCGTTTTACCAGCCCGTTCAACACATAGCGTTGACGGGCTGGTAACGGTATAGCATAACGCGATCGCGTTATGCTATACCCGCTAGCGCAGAGGAATCAGCAGATGATTCATCTGCGCTAGCGGTGACGGAGCCCAGACGCTGCAGCCCGCGTCCGAGGCTCCGTCACTGAATGATGGCACGTCGCAAACGCATCCCGCTTTACGGCATGCGTTGCGATTCGCCCTCAAATGGGGGTGAATGGCAGCGTTAACGGACTGCGTTACACCGCGTTATACCGCGGTGTAACGCAGTCCGTCTAACGGACTGCCATAACGCAGTATGAACCCAGCTTAAACCTAACGCTAATTATAACCCTAACCCTAATGCTAACCCTAACCCTAATGCTAACCCTAACCCTAATTATAACCCTAACCCTAATTATAACCCTAACCCTAACAGAAAAATGAAAATAAATATAATTTCTATTTTTTATTATATGTCCCTAACTAAGGGGGTGATAAATGGGGGGGTTATGTACTGTGTTTTTTATTTTGATCACTGTGATAGTTTATCACAGTGATCAAAATGCACTTTCTGAAGAATGAATGAAATCATTTTTGAATCTGCCGCCATGCAGATCGGCGGGCGCACTGCGCATGCGCCCGCCATTTTTTTTTTGCAGGAAGAAGACGCCGGGATCCTGGGGCCTGCGGGAGGACGGAGGACACCGGTAAGTATACGGGGGGGCGATCGGGGGACCCTCATTTTCTCCCCTCTGATGTGCGATCACATCAGAGGGGAGAGAAATCATTTTTTTTTTTTTTTTTTTTTTTGCGATCGCATCTATGCTTGCATAGATGCGATCGCAACACCGGGATCGGTGAATACCGACCCGGATCATGTTCTCTGGGGTCTCGGCTACCCCCGGTAGCCGAGACCCCAGAGAATACTTGCCCATCCCCCCAGGACACAGCGGCACATAGCGGCGGGCGCACTGAGCATGCGCTCGCCATTTTCTTCATCGCGCCGGCCCCGGGGGACACCGGAGGGCCCTGGGGCCACATACAGGACATCGGGGGCCACATGGGGGTCCCGGGGACCCTTTTTCTCTGTCCTCTGATGTCCGATGACATCAGAGGACAGAGAAATTAAATGGCACAACTTTTTTTTTTTTGTTGCGGTCGCCGTTATAGGGTTAATAACGGCGATCGCAACATCGGTGTCGGTAAAAACCGACCCGATTCATGTTCTCTGGGGTCTCGGCTACCCCCGGTAGCCGAGACCCCGGAGAAAATGCGCCTCTGGGGGGCGCTATTCACTTTTTCCACAGCGCCGTTAATTAACGGCGCTGTGGTTTAAGTACCCTTAATGACCGCCGTTAAAAGGCGTATCGGCGGTCGTTAAGGGGTTAATCATGATTATCATAATTATCATATTTACACTAGAACAGCCAATAATCTAGCAGCTTTTAATTGTATGTTAATTGACTAACCAGCCCCTTTTTGTAAACGTATAAAACCTTGAATGAATAATAAATGTATGCCTTTGACGAACTGTTATACTGACACTTGCGTTGTGGACAGTCTTCATTTCGTTCTGAGCGCTCAAAAAGACATTATATAGAGATTTGGACATGGCAAGCAGCAAACACTGAAGGATATTTTTATCCTAATTAAATTTCCATATCAGTTGGCGCCTGCACGCGGGGCATTGGACGAAACGCACGAGGACCCGGCCGACCGGAGAGACGGGGGTGTTGGCCCTGGCCTTGGCACACGGGACGGAGACTGCAGCTCCATCAGTAAGGTAAGAAAACTTTGTCATCTTACCTGAATGTTCCCTGTGCCTAGTCCTAGCCTACACTTCCAGCCGGTCGGACGTGGTCATCACCGCATTCCCAGGTTGTGTAAAAAGTCCATACCCTTATCCAAAAGCCCTGGGATATAAGCCGAGTTGTTTGCTGCTGTGCTGTATATGTTTCATGTTTTATGTGAACCGGGAGAAAGTTGGAACGGTGACTGTGTTTTTGCTTGCTGATTTCTGGGGGCTGTATAGCAAAAGACAATTGCTGCATAAGTTCCCGCAGTAAACTTTCATGCACCGGGAGGCCATCCCAGTCAAATCAGACGTGGAGGGCGGGAGCTTTGTTTTGGATAAGTCCACGCAGATATTCTTCACACATTGGAGGGAAGTTATCCCAAAAAATCCAGTTGTGGAAGCGAGGGCTTTGTTCGGTTAAGTTTCTGCAGTAAACTTTCACACTGAGCATCCATCAAATCAGCGGAAGGACTTGTGTATTCGCAATATGTGACAATCAGACGGGTAGGAGATTTTGATGAAGCCCATAGCAGTACTGTACCAGCGCCAGGCAGGGCGTTACGTACCCGAGCGATAGAACTGGCCTCACCGCTCAGTGCAATTGGTTGTTTCAGTTACCCGAGCAGCTTGTATGTTCACAGATCATCAAGAGGGGATTCGTTATTCTCCGGGTCTGTCAGTCTCATGTACTGTACTGTCTGTATGGTCTGTCGCTTGAAAATCACATTCCGTCGCTCTGTCGTAATCACTATCAGGCAGTGTGTGCTCGCGCTTGAAACCTTTGACCCCTCTCTGTATCACTTATCAGATTCTGTTTTTGCTTTGATTTTTATTTTTTAAGCTAGTTTTTTGGCTACAGTTTTAACGATGAAATCTCAGGCATTCAGACTGAACTATATTCATTTTGCTATTCTGAGGAATAATAATAATTTTTTTTTTTTTTGATACGTGATTTCAGTGCCTATAGAGACAGCAAGCAGAGATATAAGGAAGGGAGGGGGGAAGCAGCCAGCTGACATTCCAGAGATTTTTAATTAGCTGTTTTAGTAACAAGGGTTGTTTTTCAGAGTTTTATGATTAATACGGTTTTTCTTTTCTCCCCTTTTTGGTGAATTTATTTATTTATTTTTTTTTTTTTTTTTTCTTTTTCTAGAGTTTTTTACTAAATCTAACTTTTTGTTTTTTAAAATTTTTCTTTTAAGTACATTTTTAAATGATTTTGGAGAGATTTTTTCTCTAAGCAATTTATTTTAGAGTTTTATTTCTCCAGCAATTTTTTTTTCTACAAGCTTGCTTTAGACCAAGGTCACATAGATAAGGAGAATTACAGGCTGAGGGAGAGAGCAGACACAAACTACGCAGTGGTCTGAGTAGCCCCTCCCGTCGGGCATTCGGCGAGAACAAACAGAACCAGAGTGCAGCAGTTTTCAGATTTTTAAATCACCTTTGTTGAATAGATTTTTGGAATAGACACAGTACGTGAGAAGCAAATAGACAGGCAGCCTTTACGCTGCATAATGAAATGTTTTTTTTTTTTTTTTCTTGTTTTTTGTTATTTGAAAGGTAACGGGAAAATTTGTTAATAGATTACCATCTGCTATAAAAGAGCAGCGGTGCATCGTGTAAAAGATACAGCAAGTTAATTTGAACGGACCAGGAAGTGATTTTTTTTTTTTTTTATGTGAATAAGTTTGAAAAGGTGTTAAATCATCTGTGAGAAAAAGATCACTGACATGTCACAAGAGCAGAATTCAGAGTCACACACATCACATGTCCATCATGTGGAGACACGGGACAGGTGTAGGCTGCTCTCATTGAGTAAGGAGCCTTGTACAGGGAAAAACGCTCCCCGCCTCTCTCCACAGGGAGAAGGCATTTTTGTTTCAACCATCCCCTCTCAAGAGTCACAGGGGGGACACCCTCTCCTTTTTTTTCTCTCAGTCCCTTTCTTTTTCTTCTTCAGACTTTTCTCCTCTTTCCTCGCTGCCATCCCTCTCATTCCTTCTTTTCCCTCCATCACATCTCTGACACATCCATTTTCTTCATCTTCCTCTTCTTCTATCTCTTCCTCTCCAACTCTCAAATCTTCTTCATCTTCTTCTACTTCTCCCCCTCCATCTTTCTCTCTTTTCCCCCTTTCACTCTTCTCTCCCTCCCCTCCTCTTTCTCTCGCTCCTCCCTCACACCTCCCTTCTCTTCCTCTTTTTTTCTACTTCGTTATCAACTGGGTCAACGCCCAATCCAAGCAATGTGGTGTCCCTGTATTCAGTGTCTCCAGCACAGGGCACCTTGTCTATCCCAAGCACAGTACAAACATTGCCAGTCATTATATCAGGAGAAGAAAGTGCAGATCTCCCTACACAAAACGCTACATGAAGCCCCCAGACACAACAGTCCACAGCTAGGGCATCACAGGGGGGTGGTATAGCTACAGGGCTGCTAGCATGGAACCATGACACTGATCCACCGCAGCCTCAGCAAGGAAGTGGGAAATCCCCATGCAGCAAGACAACTTTAAAGCCCAAATCTCACCCAGTGTATGCACCAAGTACACCATGTCACTTCTTATCTGATGAAGATGCAACGTCACACATGCTGCCCAATACTAGGGAAGAAAACACACAAGCACCAATAGAGCAGGGACAGATAGAGGCACCATCCTATGAGCCCTTCATCCCAAGCCAGGTGATCAGTATGCTGCCAGACCCAGGGATACACCCCATGCCATTTTGCCAAAAAATGCAGCAGATCCAGCGAACGTATGCAGCAGCCTGGACTGATCTCTGGACCGTAATGGAAATAAAAGCAGGTGATGCATTCTGGCCAATTATGAGAGAACACTTCAAGCTTCCAACAGAGTTAGATTCGTATGCCTGGGAGACAGGACCAAAGCTAATTGAGCAACTCAGAGAATGGGCCAAAAGCAGACTGACAGGACAAACTCTCAGCCTACATGTCACGAGTCAAGACAAGACAGAGTCTGTGGAGAAGTTCCATGACAGAGTAATGCAAGTGTTTCAAGATTTGGGCCTCATTACCCATGATCAGACACACAGACGGATGTTGGCACAGGCTTTTGTGCATGGACTGAGAGAACCAATCAGGAAACCACTGGTAGCAGCCAGGCCTGAGTACACGTCAATAGCAATGGATACCCTGCTCACAGTAGCAAAAAGGATTGAGTCCCGCCGGGACAGAAGGAATGTCAAGTGTTACAACTGTGGCAAGCTTGGCCATTACCGGAACCGCTGCAGAGAACCCTACGACCCACCACTTTGTCTAGAGAAGCAAGCCAAGGAGAAAACAAAGAAAGCAGTGAAGAACCCCATGCATAGGACAAGAGCACACCAAGTCCACAGGGAACCCCACCAGTGGGACCAATATCCTGAGAGTGGATGGCGTAGTCAGATCTTTTCTTGTGGAACTCCGCAACCTCACCTACCTATCAGAATCTTCTGCTTCCTGCATGGGAATTGATGGTCAAGTCAGATATTTCCAGATTATGAAGCCCCTGAGCGTGTGGACTCAGCCAGAACACTCCATCATGTCCCAGTTTGTTGTGTAAAAAACCTGAACCCTCAACCTATTGGGAGTGGACCTACTGCAGAAGCTGAAAGCGAGTGTTCCAGGAAGATGGGACCATGACACTTTCTTCACCCCTGACCCAAGAAGAAACAGGAACCTCAAACAACCACACTGCAGACCTATCACAGGAGGTGCTGGACATAGTACCAGAAAAGCCACTCCATCACCCAGAGTCAAGATGTCTCTGACCAACTGAAGGTCTAAGTGAACTCGCCTAAGAAGACGGCCTGAGAACTTTGACATTGGCCAGGATATTCAACTCAAGAAGGACTCTACTCGCTTCATGGAATGGCAACACCTCATCCAGCTCTAACGCCAGAGGTTCATCTTTTGCAAGCACCAGGAGGTGCCCCCTGCAATCAACCAGTTCACCCAGGCCCTAGACCGGCAAAAGGCCACTCAGCTCTTCAAACTTGTGCACAAATATTGACCTGAGACCGAGCTGGAGAAAAAGAAACTACTGATGGCCCGCGCTGAGAAAAAAAGCAGCCGTTTAAGGAGACGTCCCAACAAGAAGACCCCCTGTGACCAGAGCAGGTGCTAACACAGTGACTGTCTTGGTGGAGAACAAGAAAGCCAGCTGGTCATCATCTCTCATGATGTGGATCCTAGTAGACGGCTTGTTTTCCCGCCAGCTCTGCACCAGCAGATGGGAGTCCCCTGCCGCATACTAAAGGACAAGGCCAAACTGGGCTGCCTCGCCCATCGGAATCAATCCCAGCTTTCCACAGTGAAGAAAAAGACTGTAAACCCCACTGAGTTCAGAATGGTGCAAGGCCTGGAGGCCGCGAAAGAGGCTACGGTATTTGAAACCCCAACAGTGCTGAACCATCACACTCTGCTCTCAAGAGTCCCAGTCACCGCAACGGTATTCACGGTGATCAACCTGGCCAGTACCTTCTTCAGTGTTTCCCCTCCACCTGGAGGCCTGCTTTCACGCACCAGTGCAGTGCATATGGACAATGTTGCCTCAAGGTGCTCAAAACAAGCCCTTCAAGTTTCACCAAGACAATGTCCTCCATCTTCGTCAACTGGATTGCAGAATATGCAAGAGTCACTCTTCTACAACACGTGGATGACTTTCTCTTTTGTGTGGTTGACATCGACACCTGCACAGCCTATTCCTTATCTCTGCTACTCTACCTGGAAGAACAGCAACGCAAGGTCTGGAAGAACAAAGTCCAGTGATGCCAGAAGCAAGTTACATCCCTGGGACACTGTATTGCCCACAAGACGAAACACATGTCAAAAGACTGGAAGACCACTGTGGAGAAGATGGCTCCCCCAACAACTCCAAGAATGCTGCAGGCCTTCCCTGGTCTAGTGTCGTACTGCAGAACCTGGATCCCTGATGCCTCAGTCCTAATGCAGCCTCTGTGCGCTTGCATCAACGCAACCCCGCTCCTTCTATCAGACGCAGCCTTCAACCCATTCAGGAGATTGGAAGAACTCCACAGTCTCAGCGCCAATACCAGGCCTACCTGACTATGAAAAGTCTTTCCGTCTACCTGATGGAAGAAAGAAGGTCATGCTATTGGAGTCCTGGCACGGATTCACGGGGGAAAACAGAGACTTTTAGGCTGCCTCTCAGCCCGCTTGGATCCAGTTGCAAGAAGAACACCCTCCTGCCTGATGGCAGTATCTGCAGCACACACCCTCCTGGACAAGGTTGCTGACATCACTCTTGGACAGCCACTGGAAACTCTCACTCCACATGACATCTTGGCAATCTTCAATCAAGCTCAACCAACAGTAATCTCTCCACCGCCAGGCATCTTTGTGGCGCCTCTATTGCCTTTGTCTCATAATGTCACCGTCTCCAGACCTACAGTCCTCAGCCCGGCCACTCTACTCCCACTCCCAAGGGGGGATACTTGGATGGCTCCAGATTTGCAGATGATGAAGAAGTTTCAACACAGGAAGTGCAGTGACCAGCAATCAAGAAATCCTGTGGTCTAGAAGTCTGTCACCTAGCCTGTCAGCCCAGGAAGCAGAACTGATAGCGCTGACGAAGGCCTGCCAGGTGGCAGAAGGCAAGACTGCAAACATCTACACGGACTACAGTTACTCGCATGGCATAGCACACGACTTTAGACCCATCTGGGCTACAAGGGACTTCATCACAGCAAACGAGACAACCGTGAAGCATCATGGAGCCTTCAGGGACCTACTGGGTATACTCCAACTTCCAAAATGGTGGCAATTTGAAAAATCAAAGTGCATGGAAAACTGAGAACAGAAGAGGCGTGAGGCAATAACATGGCGGACATGGCAGCCAAAGAAGCAGCCAAAGGAAGACAACATGGAGAAGTGGGAGAGGTCGTAGAGCCGGACGGCTACTACATGACGACTGAAGACAAGAAACCTGACAAAGAGACGTCCTGGAATCTGCTCAAGAAGCTACAAGACCAAGCTCCAAAAGGAGAAAAGAGCTGAATGGGAAAAAAGCAACACGTGAAGAAGGAAGGCTATCAATAATAGACTTCAAACTCTGCCTACCACAAAGTATGCACCCTATGGTGGTCCAATGGGTACATGGACCCTCATCCACATATCAAAGACACAGATGAATGATCTGATTGGTGCTTACTGTTTCGCTTCAGGGATCTCACCCTAACAGCCAAATTCACCAGCAGCTGTCTGACCTGCGGCAAATGCAAGCCTGGACGTATGGAAGAAAGTCCCCCTCACCTTATCTGGAAAGACCACTCTACCAGCTTCAAAGGATCCAGATAGACCACATCCAGATATCGCCAAGTGAAGAATTCAAATACGCCATTGTGGTCAAAGAAGTATTTTCAAGATGAACAGAAGCTTTCCAAATCAGCAAAGACTACTGCAACGAAGCTACTTTCAGAAAATAGTGTGCAGATACGGGGTTCCAGAAATGATAGAGAGTGATCAGGGACCCGCATTCACAGCAAATCTGACACACAAGACCCGATTAGCAGTAGGGTCAGATTTAGGCCTACACACTCCTTACCACCCCCAGAGCAGCAGGAAGGTAGAAAAAACTGAACGAAACACTTAAGAATAGAATGCTGAAAAATTTCCCAAGAGACACGCAAACCATGGCATGACACACTCCTAATTGCACTGTTTAGCGTAAGGCACACTCCCAGAGACCCAGAAAAGCTGTTTTGTGCCTGCATCTTCTGCTAACAGATAAGACATTTTCTTCTTTTAGTTTTTTGGTGCTTGCAGTTTAGTTCAGCCACTGTTGTTTGTTCATTTGCCTTTTCCAGTTTTTTCAGTGGCTGCTGTTTAGTTTTTGTTACACCAGAGAACTAATTTAGGTGGTAGAGGTCGTGTGATCTCAGGTGTTTTTGTAATTAGTAGAGTTGGTACTTTTCAGGGTTTTTTGGGGTTGCAGTAAGTGCCTTTCCTATGCTTTTCTATCTAGGAAGTTTGGGCCCCAACGTTTGCTCATACTATTTTCTGTCTGTGTCTGTATTTCCTCTTGTCTAACCGC